>CAKAOH010019767.1:0-143416 GCA_916701665.1 Sebastiscus tertius | reverse complement strand
CTCTCTCCATCTCTCTCTCTCTCTTTCTCTCTCTCTCTTTCTCCCTCTCTCTCTCTCTCTCTCTTTCCCTCTCTCGGAAGTGATTATTATTGGTATGATGTCCATCATCACTCACAATCACCACTACCTCCTCCTCCTCCTCATCATCCTCCACCACCATCATCAACATGATCATCATCATCATGACATCCAAAAATCAATACAGCATACTCATTTGCATAATATTAATGCGTTACAGTGTCCTGTGTGTCGTGTGAGGAGGTTATCTCTGTCATTTACCAATTACTTACATTTATGACTGTCTTTATCATAGTTCATTATGTTCTACTTTATAACGGGTTTATATGGTATAACTAATAGCCTAATTAACCACTAATAAAAAATATACTTTATTGATCAGTTAAAAGAATTATTAAGATAAGTAATACATTACGCAGCTTTGGGATGGCAGGCTATTTAGAAATTTAAAGACCCATCATTTATTCATACTCATCATACAGTGTACTGTAAGCTCTAATAGAAACACAGGTTTCAAAAAGAACTTTTGGTACCAATTTCTAATAAAATAAGGGTTTATAAGTTGCAACTAATGCTTTAATATAATGGTTAATAATCATATTCTAATGCTATACAAGTTATAAGCATTAAAGGTGCAGTGTGTGGGACTGGTGACATCTAGCGGTGAGGTAGCAGATTGCAACTGAAACTTCTCACGTGTGCTAAGCGTGTAGGAGAGCTACGGTGGCCAACGCGAAAACGGGAATGTCCCTCTCTAGAGCCAGAGTATGGTTTGTCCATTAGAAACATGGCGGCCTGCTCCGTGAAGAGGACCCTTTCCGTATGTAGATATAAACGGCTCATCCTAAGCTAACGAAAACACAACGATTCTTATTTTCAGGTGATTATACACTAATGAAAACATGCTTATTAACATTATATTTCATTTCTGCTAATAGATCCCCCTAAATGATACACACCTTTAATAAGTTGAGAAGCATGTTAGTACGTTTTGGGTTGCCAGGCTTATTAGAATGGAGAAACTAATGAGTATTTATCATCAATATTAATAAATACAATGTGTTTCTTATCTTCTCAATGGATAATAACTAATGTATTAAAGGATTCATGAACATTAATCTTTGAAACGTTATAAAGGAGGTCCTTTTATGTTCTTATACTGACCTCTCTTACTAACACAAGTATTTATTATTTTACTTTCTGGTAACCCAAAACTGGTTAATGGCTTATAATAGAGCTAAAAAGCATTAGTAAATAATTTATTAATCATTCATTAAGCAATTTCTTTAAAAGAAACAAAACTTCATAAGGTGTACTTTGTTAGAATTAGGAGTGTTCCTGTAGTGACTGGTTGTAGATGTCATTATCAGATATCATATAGTGACCTCTTCCTACAGTATAGAGTCTCTTACAGCCTGTTATCATGATTCTATTACTACAATATTTAAAGATATAGTGCTGTGGTTGCAGATTGCAACCAACTGAATACCCCTCTGCCCACTCCCCCCAATCCAAGACTGCTTTAGGAGCAACGGAAGTCAGATGGTGACTGGCGGTACCATGATGCCACATGGCCCCTTACATTGGGAAAGAGACATTTGTAACTCAGCAGATAATTTTTTTTAGGTGAATCAACTTCCCAGTGCGAACACTCTAATAACCCTTATTTAAATCATTAGGTTTTAAAGTTGTAAAACGCACTAATAGCCGGATCCAGAGTTATTTCCTCTGTTCATGTGAATGAGACCCAGACCAAGGCTGGAGCGACGGCTGGGAGGCGGAGTTAGCAAGCCGTGATGACAGCGTGACGGCTGTGACTCCGTGACTGAGCCATGCGGACGCTACTGCGCCAGCTCCATGGGCCCAATGGATGCAGAAGATTCCCGGAAGATCCGGGTACTTTTCTAGTCAGAAGTCGAGCCATTTTGGCTTCATGCGCCACTGAGCAAATTTCATAGGAATGATAGGGAGCCCGCCTCCAACACTGTATCCAGTTCTCTTTATACATTGTAATGGAAAATGACATTGTATGTAGCGATTTCTCTTTATGCAACAGTGGAAAGTTACTGTCTGTGTGCTCTTTGTCTCATGTAGTTTGGAAAGTACTGAGTGTTGACTTTTACTGGGACACTGTCTGAGTAAAACAACTCCTTATCTGTGTAAAACAACTCCTTTTCTCACAGTCCCTGTTGTAGATTTCTATATAATCACATTGTAATAATCTCCTGCAGTGCACTCTTCTGCAGATTTTGTTTGACTCCGTATAACCAATGCCTCTTTTTGCAAGAATGCAAAGACATTTCATCTGTTTGAGATCTTTATTTCAGCGTTCATTAGGACTCATCTTGGAATATTGACAGAATTTCCATTACAACATCCATGAAGAGGACCCCATGTAGATATGAAGGGCTTATTCTAAGCTAACGAAAATACAACTATTCTTAGATTCAGGTGATTATACACTAATGAAAACATAATTATGAATAGTATTTTCCATTTCTGCCAGTAGATCCCCCAAAATAATACACACTCTTCCTTTGAAGGTGGGTCTATTTGACCATATTAGTGCACTAATAGCGAGCACTGTTTTTACGAGTGGATCCTTGTTTGTTTGTATACTGTAGTGCACACGCACAAGGACGCATGAGGACGCACAAGCACGCGGTTTCACAGTGTTCAGAGGATTGACAGTCTGTGGTGGTAATGTGCCAAGAAAAGCGGTAATGTGCCAACAAAGCCAGTGAAGAAGAAGAAAAAGAAGACAGCAAGATAGTAAACATGGATGTAAGCACTGTATGGTTAGAAATATTTTTATTTAAAAAATTGGCTTTGCAAATGTGGATTTAACACGTTTGTTAGACCCTACGGATACACACAATGCGTTTACTGAATGTAAACATCACTTTTGTTTGTTGACAAGAAAACTCCCACAGGGCATCTTTAACATACTTCCTCTAACAAAAATGAGGGGTTTTTGTGTAGCCTAGTTACTGCATACTAATCTCGTGCCTTTTGTACGGGGGCACCATCATCATCATTAGCATCATCATTATCAACACTAAGCCATCGCCTGATTATGGGCCAATGATAACATTATTATACTCATGTTAATCAGACCACCTTCATCATCGTCGCGGCCCTATTTCAAAAAGCTATTACCTCCATCCTTATCACTTAAGAGCAAATTATACCTCGCCGTCTTCACACACATACACACATTTCATTAGGCTGATACACTATATCCTCCTCAGCCGTCGCACATGCTGTACAGTAAGTCCCATATCTTCAGTCTACAGTGTACTTGTAGATTGACTCCAGCAGAAGCCCTTTGAAGAACAGAGAGAGGGGAGGGGAGAGGAAGATGTATGTGTGAATAGTAAAAGAGAGGGACTGCTCCTTCTCTATTATAGAAACACTGTAGAACAGGGCCAGCCAGACGACAGAGCATGAAAGGACTGATTTATCCACCAGGGAGAGACTCGTGTGTGTGTGTGCGTGTGTGTGTGTATGTGTGTGTGAGGAAGAGAGAGAGGGATGAAGAGAGAAAGAAATAGAAGGAGCAGTGTGTACCGGCCTGTTTTGCTCTCTTTATTATTAAAAGATAGAGCGAATGCGTACATTATGAAATTGAAAGTATACATTTGTCTGTGGGCTTTGGATGCTTCTTCTTCTTCTTCTTCATCATCTCTTTCCTTCCCAGGGCCAGGGAGCACGTCTGCCTGGATGTGCTGCACTTTCCTGCAGCCCTGCAGGGGAGTCGGTTTTTGCCATACATGTGTTTGGCAGGCAAAGTCAGTTGGCCAGGCAGCAGAATCAGGCTGGATGTACTGTACACAGTACCAGAAAATAGGCTTTTAGGCTTGTAGGGTGCTTTCACACCTGTAGTCCGGTTCATTTGGACCGGACCAAGGGGAACAAATTATATTTTGTTGTATCTTAGTTCTGGTCCGGTTCCTGTTCACACTGACTTTCTACAAATTCCGGTGACTGACAGAAGTTTATGTTGCACTTTCAAGGTGCTAAATGCACCTTTAAATGGAATGTAATGGAAAAATGGCCATGCCAGTTTGTTCTCGTGAAAATTTAGCGCAAGTTGGGAGCTATATAGCCTCCTTCCCACCAAGCTAGTATGATACCAATGGTACCAGTGTATTCTGTAGGTTTTCTAGTTTCAGATGATGCCAGTATCTTCACTCTTGCTTTAAAACTGAACCCACTATGACCTAAAAATCACAAGTTGCGTTAATGCATTAAAGAAATGACTGCGTTAAAACGAATCTGCGTTAATGCGTTATTATCACGTTAACTTTGACAGCCCTAGACTCAATACATAGTGTGTCAAATGCAGTATGCCAGAAATACCAGGATATCCTACTACATCCGGTCGCATTTTGCAGTATGCAAGCCAGCATGCTTTTCTGGCTATTCTGACCCATAATCCTCTGCGCAGCAGATATATGAGCAAGACGGTCAAAGTTCAAGGCGCAACTTATGACAATGTCCCTATTGTATGCATACTGCGTGCAACAGTATGAACTTTGTAAGGGCAGCTGCAGTCTGTACTAAAAGTAAAATGAAAAAGTATGAGATTTGGAAAGTAGCCTTAGGCTTGTTGGAACTACTTTCTACTGAAGAAATAGTTCCTCTCTAATAACAGTCAACAGCGAGGTCTGTGGATGAACAGGAAATCTGCCAACGCCTCGAATATGGATACTGAATGTACACTACATGATACGTTATGTTTTGTCTTTCGTCTTCATACAAAAATGATTTTCTGACAATGTGTTTGTTAAAAAATGTCTAGACTGTACGTCAGGTTGTTCTTCCTCTCTAAAGCCAGAGGCTATCTCTAATCATGCGTAATAATAGGCTCTTCTCATGTTCATCAAAAACACACTGAGAATTCATCACAACCTGTGTGCCAAAGTGATTTACCACAGGAAAGACCTGGTAGCGAATGTAAACGCTTTGCATGACCCTGGAGAGGGATGAATCATTTTTGTGACATGCTAATCAGTGTTTGGGTAACAAAACTGATATTTATTTAAAAGACAGTATCAGGGATAATTATTTAGTGAGTTGTTTTAACTCCGAACAGTTATCAGATGAAGCTGGTGTGAGGCTGGAATCTCAATTTCTGTGTTTTCTGTGTCGATCTGCCCGCAGTTAAACGCTAAGCTACTCTTGAACCCCGCAGGGATCTAAAACAACCACGGAAAAATCAAACAAACCTTGATACATACATTCATGTTCAAACACACGTGCACACTTGATTTATTAACTGCCCTCTCTATCCCGTGACTGGCTTCCAGGCAATTCATTTTTGTGCATGCCGGCGAGTGTGTACGTGTAGTGTGTGTATGTGTGTGCAGGCTGACAGCATGTGTGTTTTGAAGGCCACTGTCATGTGCTAGGAAGTAGGGAGGAGGAGGAGGGGGGCGGGGGGAGCATCCCTGCAGCAAATAAGGAGCTCTGATCCCAGTATATCTTCCAGTCATCTATCAGTATATGAGCTCCACAGGGAACGGTGAGACAGAGCATGCCGGCATACACACAGGATATGTGGAAAGCCAGTGAATGATATGCAGAATGACAGGAAGCCAGCGCAGCTATGGATGCAGCATCAGATTGCCAAGCAGGTGGGCAAATAGACAGAAAAGTGTTCTCGCTGCAATGGGAACACACAGCTTTGCTTCATTGATGGACGGACACTGGGATGGACAGGCAGAGTGACAGATAGCATGAGCATAGCAGACGGCTGGACAGATGCATGATGGTACTCCAGATCTACGGCGAGACACTGGCAAGGTATAGCGTTTAATAGCACGGCACTCAGACAGACACGGGCAGCTGTCGCACGCTATAGTCCGAGTCGAGCAGAGACGGACAGATGCCCTTCTCCCGGCTGGAGAGACGCTGCACCTCTGCACACACACACACACACACACACACACACATACACTGCTCCGCTCGTCCTCCCTTCTCCACCTGTCTGCTCCTTGCTGTCAGGGAGCCAGACAGGAGGTGATGTTTGCTCCCTCAGGCACTGTCATCTTCTCTTTTTCTCCCCTCCTCCCTCATGTCTCCTTTCCTTTTTCCCTTCTTTCCTTTCCTTTCTGTTTTTTTTTTTATGTGTGTGTGTTTGGCATTTGCCATTTAGAGTGCCGCTGCCCTCAAAAGAATACCACGGACAGACAGCACCGAGTGGATTGTATGTTTGTGTGTCTGTCGGTGGTGGCGAGCGTCCAGGTATGAATATGACAGGGGGCTTTGTGCCAGAGAGGGTGCACGAGGCGATTGTCTGAATGCAAATGACCATATATGGATGCATTGTTATTTAGCTTTTTTTCTTTCTGCCTCTTTCTTTTCTCTCTGTCACTCATCCAACTGGCAAAGATTCATTTAGCAAATTATATCAGCCTTTAAACGGCTGTTGACAATCGGTGAAAGAGAGGGATATATGGATTGAGAAAAGAGGCAGGGGAGAAGGACAACCGTCCTTCACACAGGCCTCTTGGAAAATATCCACAGAATAGCATCTCAGTGTGTCTGATATAGCAGGTTTCAGCAGTCCAGCTGGCCACATAGAGGATTGTTGAGTTCAAAAGGCAATTGTATTTTACAGCATGAAGCCAAACATTCATATACCTGATAATATTTGCTAGAAAAATAGAAATTTGTATAAGCTGGAGCTGACATTATCTCACACCAGCAACACATTTAAACCAGTGATAGCGACGCGAAGTGAGAGGCCTCCTACCTTTGCACATTTCTCTTAACTTAACAAACAAAGCAACAAAAGATAAAAGATTCAATAAAGCATTTTTAGCTTACAGTTAAAACAACAATAACAGGGCTGACAGAGCTAACTACGGTGGCCATGGGACGTAAAACACAACAACATTTCACAAAACACTAAAGTCTTAGCAAACAGTCGCCTTTTTATACATCAAGAAGACACACAGCAATATAAGAAATTATTTGCCTTGTTATCTGAAAAATATCCAACATGTCATTCTCTTTTTAGCTCTGTTTTTGGTCTCCACCATGGATGTATAAAGAGAACTGGATTCAGCGCCGGAGGCAGGCTCCCGTTCATTCCTATGAGAGTTGCTCAGTGGCGCATGAAGCCAAAATGGCTCGACTGCCGAGTGATAAAGTATCAGGATGTTCCGGCGAGTTTCCTCATCCATTGGAGCAGGTGCTGCAACGTTTCCCTTTAAGAAGAAGAAGAAGAAGAAGAAGAAGAAGAAGAAAGGCACTTTATTGACCCCGGAGGGGAAATTAAATTGTTTCACTCTGTTATTTTACATTGTACATAGTACACACAGGCCCGAAATAAACACACACATGCACAAACAGGACCTATATACATGCATTAATGGAGAGATGTCAGAGCGAGGGGGCTGCCCAGAGCAGTTGGGGGTTTGGTGCCTTGCTCAAGGGCACCTCAGCAGTGACCAAGAGGCAAACTGGCATTTCTCCAGCTACCAGTTCACACTCAGTACTTGGTCAGAGCGGGGACTTGGACTGGCGACCCTCCGGTTCCCAAGCCAAGTCCCTATGGACTGAGCTACTGCCGCCTCCCAGCCCTTGACGTTTGGCCACTACGAAAATTTATCTTCAAAGCCTGCCGCTCTTCCTGGGGCCTTGGGCTCCACCAACTCCTGAGGGAAAGGCTGGTTTGAAAGCTGTTAAATGCTCCAGCATGTTCACCAGCTGCAGTTACGTTGTGCATGTGTGAATTAGAAGACACTAAAATGCTCCACAGAGCTGGGGGGAACAGCAGAGTCGGGTGAAAATTGATAATTATGATCAGTTGGCGATTTGTTAATTTTTAACAGGAGGGGGGACGGACCCGGTTTGTTTCGTTCATCCGCGACTAACTGCCTAACAACTACCAACTGCCCCATGAACGACTCTTTTGGTTCATTTGGTCGCAGTTACAAATCCGTCTGTTACTTCAGCACCACGGACAGCGCCATGGATTTATCAATACACAGCACAGTTAGGCTGCTGGTATTTCAGAGCCGTGGTCGGGGCAAACCTCAGTCAGACAAAGGATCAATGTGTCAGGCAGACTAGACTAACATATTCAACTAAACCACCACTTAACTCTCTGCTACGAGGGGATGGAGAGGGGGGGAGAGGAAGGGGGGTGGCAGGTTAACAAGGTGGATGCATTCTGGTCATTTTACTAACAAGGGGGATAATTGCCTAGTGATTATGATCATTCTTAGAGTGACCCCTTTCACATTGCATCCATCCATCTATTATCTGTAACCACTTATCCTATTCAGGGTTGTGTGTGGGGGGGCTGGAGCCGATCCCAGCTGACATTGGGCGAAGGCGGGGTACACCCTTTATTAAACTGGAACCGGATCCAAAATGGAACCGGCTTTTGATACACAACCATAGTTGTTGCGTTCTCCATAATATACTATGCCAAAAAGCCAAAACGTAACTTGGCTCATTCCATTGCATTCCTGTGTTCTCTGCAGCCTGGTGTCTGTATGCGGCCAAAGATTGTTTGTTAGAGATAGAAGTACCACTCTGTCACACCACGCTAAAATCAGGAGTTCAAGGTGAGTCTTCTCTAATGAAACAAAAAAAAAGCAACAAGCTGATAACAGAACATCAAGTGAGCTCATCAACTAAATGTTTCTGAAGCAGGAACAATAAAGTGTGCAAATGTCAGCAGACTATACCTGTTATTTCAGATACATGTAACCAATATGTTAAGCTGTGTATGTAGCTCATCTCATTTTCAGGTTGTAGCTACAGTAGCTACAGGGTGTGTTCAGGTGTTTTTGCCACAACCAACAAAAGGTGATGTCAACTGAAGCTTTGAATTCCAGCTATTTGAACTCGTAACTTACTAAATTTAAAGCTAAAGTTGGTAATGTTGAGGAACTAGCAAGACTACGCTAGATTTGAAAAATGATGCAACTGAAAAACCCAGCCAAGAGTTGCCAACTCTTTTACGATGAAAGTAGCAGCACTAGCTCCAATAGTTCCTAAAGCTAGCAAGAAAGTCTCCAAGTCGGCAGCACTGACCATCTTCAGGCCTCCCTCCAAAGCCAATCCCCCAAAATGATCATTATGAATGTAATCAACAAACATGGTTATTGTCGGTACTCACAGCTGTCAAGCTAGCAGCTCAGGCTGGTCTTATACACTGTTTGTAGCTATACCTACGAAAAGTAATGCACTGTAATTCGTATATATACTGTATATATACCATGAAATCAATTTGTGGGTAATTAACATAATCGTGAACCATGAAATATAAAGAGCGGCAAAACACCACGTCGGGTTGGATGGGTGGGTCAAAAAAACACTAGACTTTTCGCCAAGGAGACGTCGTTTGTGTCTCGTGTGAAACCAGAAGTCGACGACGATGTATTTGTCACATAAGTTACATACTTAAGTTACGCCACTTCCAGTGTTATTTTAAGACAAACCACGATCTTTTCTTAAACCTCACTTAGTAGTTTTGTTGCCTAAACCTGACCAAGTTGATCTTTTCCTAAACCTCACTAAGTGTTTTTGTTGCTTAAACTTCAGGAAGCTGTTTCCTGTGAAGACGGAAGTTTATTTTGAAAAGACTGTATGCACGTAATGAGTGGAATTTGACACGTGTTGCTGGATATTTGTACGGAGAACGAATGGAAAAGGAGGAATAACTTTTTCGTAGAATATCATATGAACCGTTGTATGAGAATACATTGAGCAGCTTGTGGAAGACTCCGGTGACGCGCAATGAGTTATTTCTTTCTTTTTTTTTTGCCAGCACATTTGATTTACTGATTGCTGTCGGAATGTAATGAGAAGTTCAACAAATATAACAAAAAAACGTTTTTGAAGAACACTACTAAGCCTACCTTTAAGGCTAAATTTAAGTAGATTCAAGGGTAGATTTGAATAGATTCTGACTCATTAAGTGGATCCAGTAGCCTGGATTCAAAATTGATAAAACGCTATTGAACCCGAACTCTATCGTCATGTACCTGTACTTTGTGTCATCATGAAACAGAAGATGAAAAAAAAATACTGATTTGCTTTCTGGATTGCTGGTAAATACAGTATTTAGTGAAGGTTGGCTCCCTTTTAACAGCATCTGAATCACACAAATCTAATGGATGCCATGTGCAGTCGGAGTGTTCAGGGTCATCTCGGAAATATTCAAAGCCAACCTTTCATGCGTTTTGCGTATCTATCTGCTGCATGTAAAAAGACAGATAAATGAAAGTCAAATTAAATAAAGTGTGTTCGATTTGCACGTTAATTTGTTATACGTAGACTTTGATTATGTTATTTGAGTTTCATTATTCTGCTGGATAATTTACTTCTTATTTAATCCTTGGATTAAAAAACATCCTCTGTACAGTTCTATCTTTTTTAGACTGTAAAAAAGGTGATTCTGAGTTCATTCCAGATGTCTCTTTTTTTGCACTACTCCTACCAGGCACTGTAAGGAAGAAATATATTTCTTTAAAAATCATACCCTTACATATCCGCATGAGTTGGGGAAAATGTGCCGTGTGTCAATTAAACAGGACCTTGATGGGATTTATGCTGCCTCACGACCCATGGTTGAAGGCCCCATAAACTTCAAGTACACCGCATATTTATAAACAGTCTAGGAATGCTTGCTCAGGATAATTTCAGTGTGATAGTGAACATCTGTTTAGGCAGAACTTAAATGACCCCGTTTTCAACTGAGCTGCAGGAAGCTCAAATGCAATTTCGGGTCTTTTTTTTTTTTTTGCTTCACACCCTCAAACTGCACAAAACTACCTTTCTTTTATAATGAAATCTCAAAAAATCATTTATGCTAATGACAATAACAAAACCCATAATAATACAGCACCTTGCAGTAATAGCCTATTGACTACGGCTTGTTTGCTCTCTTCATCAAAGAAAAGCTCACAAAGCACACACTTATCTGAATCAGCCAGTAGTAAATCAGTCAAAATGAATATGTGGTCACTGTATTACCATTACGTTGATGTTAAAGCAGGACAACTTGGTCAATAAATTACATAGATAATTGCTTGATGAATATTAGCAGTGACATATTTAATTGCAGTGTGCATGCTGGAGAGCAAATATGCACATGCACCCAGATGCTCGCTGCCTACCAGCTGGAGCTCAGATGCAAAATAACCCGACAAAAGTCAAACAGAGCCTACAAGCAGAAGATGTTGTCAACATCAGCAGCAGCAGCTCCAGTGGAGCAAAAAAAAAAACAGGTAAAATACCCTGGCCGCTGGCTAAATCAGCCTAATTTAAGTCGCTGCAGCAAGCGTAACATTTCCCCAACACCTCAAGGGGCTACAGAGAGCTCTCTTAACTCGCCTTGTAAGTTGATTTTATGGCAGGTTAAATACCCTCTTTCATCGATCATGCATGGAATGAATCTAATCCATCAAAATCCGTCTTTAATCTTAATCTCATGACTTGACTGTGGCGACAATTTATTGTGTGCAGCCCCGGACTGAAATTGAATGAGAAAAAAAGTACACATTCGCTCCGGGGACTGATGTATCAGAGACCCTGCTGGCTAAGTTTCTCTGTTTCTATTCATTTTTAATTATTGCCTGTGATCAGTTTTTACATTGAATCAGTTCATGATCACATCAGTTCAGACAAACTGTGTTTCAAGGTTGTCCAATTTTATACGGAAATAAACCGAGTTAATGATTTTTTCAAATGGAGTGTTGACTGTTATCATCAAGTACGTAGTGTTCCTGAGCAGCGAGTCCTGTTGCTGGGCACATTTCTTTCAGCATATAATAATAATAATGACTTTATTTACTAAGCTCTTTTCAAAAACATGTTACAAAGTGCTTTAAAAAGCAAGAGAAATAAACAGATAGTAGCCTAAAATATCAAAATAGAGTTGAGTAAGTAGTAATAATGACACGAGAGGTATGAATTACTAAAACACAGTAGCAACAAGTAGAGTAAAAGCAGAGGAATAACCAATTAAGAGAAAGCAATTCTTAAAAAGTGTGTTTTTAAGAGAGATTTGGTTTTTAGCCTTGACCTAGGAATTACTAATAAACCTCTGCCGGAAGATCTCAGGCTGCATTCAGGCTTGTAATGGGTTAGTAAAAGTCAGTGATATAATGAGGACCACCTCCAACTTTGCTCTAAAAGTAACCATTCAAATTTTAAAATCTATTCTAAAACTTACAAGTGTAGAGATGCTAAAATAGGTGTTATGTGGACTCTTCTGTTGGATTTTGTGAGTAGTCTTGCAGCAGCATTTTTGAACTAGTTGAAGTATGGAGAGGTTGTATTGGGTGAGACAGGAATACAATAAGAGTTAAGCGGGATGTAATGAAAGCGTTGATGAAAGTTTCTAGATTCTGAGCACATAAAAAAGATATCATTTTCGAGATATCACTGCAAAAAGCACGATTGAATGACAGACTTCACCTGTTGGTCAAAGTTAACACCCAGATTTCTGCACTGGGCTTTGATGCAGCAGGATAGAGAACCTAAGCAAGAGGAGAAGTGGTCGCTGGAGGGGTCTGGACCTTTGATAATGGCTTCAGATTTATCTGAGTTTAAAGGTGCAATGAAGAGGACCGTGAAGAGGATCCGCTCCCTATGTAGATATAAACGGCTCATTCTAAGGTAACGATTCTTATTTTCAGGTAAAGTTTTGAGAAAGCCAGTTTTTAACATCTGTAAGACAGAATAGTATTTTGACCAGTCGTGTTGTGTTGTGGGAGTCGTCTGCATAAAAATGGAAACTGACGTTGACCTAAAGGTAACATGTAAATGGAGGATAATAAGCCTTGAGGCACTGGGAGGAGAGAGGAGGTGGATTTAAAGTCACCAATGGCCACACAGAATCAGTGGCGTAAATATCGACGGTGCTCCGGGGCCCAGAAGCTGTCATAAATTATAGCCAACAACAGTAGGAAACTTTCAGCTCCAGGCAATCTCCCTCCATCCAGCAGTTACTTTCTGTGTCGCTCACGGCCAGGACATTTCAATAAAAAAGGACGTGGTTCTTAAGCAGTGTTGTTAATGACTTGACGGAGCACAAGACCTGTCGGATAAACTTCTAATGGGTGAGTACTGGTTTCTTTCTGTTATTATGGAGTGGGATCAGGGATTTAAATCTATAGCACTGTAATTGTCTCGTATGTTGGAAAATGTGCACTTACTGTAATCTGTGTCTGTGAGAACAATGGGTGGCTGAGTCCAGGGCAGGCTGTTGAATTAGCGTTGATAAATTTGGCACTCCGGCTGCTTTCCGTGGCGCTGATCTAAGGCTGGTTTGCAGTATGGGAGTAGCATAGTGAGCCTCTCCATGGTGGCATAGCAATTGTCTGCTTTGCAATTGTCTGGAGTGGTTGTGTGTGTGCGCTCGTGTTTTGGGGCGATGGCCCAAGAAAAAAAATTTGCACCGAGGCCAATCACAATTATGTTACGCTGCTGCACAGAATGTCCTATTAGGCAGAAAGGAATAAAACCAATCTAAAACTACCTGATATGCCAACCCAATGCTAAAGACTGTTCAGTTAAAATCAGCTGTATCAAAAGCTGCAGTAAGATCATCTCACATCATGGTGAGCTACATTAATGTCATAAAGATTGGGAGCATTTCTATTGCCTCCGCATGACTCTCAACATGGTGATGGCTGAGTGGGCGGTTTGTAGCTAACAGTGAAAACAATGGCAACACTGCTAACAAAGCTAATAGTGTTTACCTGGGGGGGAACAGGAGGCGGCCCAACGATGTCAACAAAGCACGGAGAACCTCGAATTACAACACACACAGAGGGAGAGCGACTTCATTCTCTGCTCAGGTAGACATCATTCCTTTATATCTCACTACATAGCAAACTGTTGTTATACGTATATAGTTGCTGCTATATTTATGCTCTAGATATTGTAGAGAACACCTTTAAAGCTCTGGGTGTGCATAACAAGTACTGATAATAAACTACTTTAACTTTCATTCAAACCTGCAGCGAACCCAGGAGCTACACGTATACTCAAGGACCTGCTCAGTCGAAATGAAAGCTCAGTTTTTCTTTACTCCAAGGTTCCTCAATGAGCCAATTAATCTGCACTTGCTTATTATCAGATACTTACTATTTTGTTAAGTAGTAGGTTGACAAGGTTATTGGAAACATAAGCCTTCCAAACATCCCCACAGGGCTACAGTTGATGAATAAAACGCTATCACAGATAGTGATGGTACATTCCAGAAACCTAATTTTTAGACTGACCTTGTCCGTTATCATCTCAGGATTGCAACATCAGAGATTGAATACACTCTACTGGTCTCATTCTCTGCTGTCAAATATCTGCCACGCTCTGGCATACCTTCAATTCTGGGTTGCTGGGCTCCTTCGAAGGCCACCTGTGCCGCATCTTCCAGCAGCTCCAGGCCAGTGGCTGTGCAGGAGCCATGCCAGAGACTGTGGCTTCTGTTGCCTCTGTCCTGGCCAGCTCACAAGCAGCTTCCTGTTGTGAGAAAGGCTTCACAGTCTGGCCTCAAGGACCACTGCCCAAACAACAGGAGAGGTTCCCTGTCAAATGAGCCCAAGCCTGTGGAGATGCAGCTGCAGTTTTTTGGCCCAGTGGAGCTGAAAGAGGGAAGACGGTCAACTTTAACCTTGTTTCACTTTATTTAAAGGTGCAACAATACATTCGAGACTTTAATGTAGAGTCATCTGTGTTGTAAGCAGAAATAAACAAGCTGCCACTACTGCTGCCGCATCTGCAATCCTGTGTAATATTGCTGTTTCACTTTTTAACTGTTTTTGTAGAGCTTGCGCCAAGAAAAATGTAATGGAGATTTTGTGGAATATGCTACATGTTGAGATAAAGTCAGTAAACAAATGTAAGATGTAATGCAGACTTCTAAAAAACGCCAATTTCAGGGATCTAGCCTAGTTTTATTAGACAAGCTAGATGTATTATCATCTGAAAATCATCAGAATCACTAGGCTTTTGGGCTTTGGAAAAAAAACCGAAAAGCAAAATCCACAAACATCTGCTCCATTAAATAACTTACATTTAAATTTGTCTCCATGAAATCCTCATGTCCCGTCTAAAACCGTGCTCTCCGCATAAAGTTTCCTGGCCATAATTTAGTATTTTTCAGATCTTTGTTAAAGGTATAGTGAGTTGGATTTGGTAGGAATTCAGCGAAAGCTTACAACAATTCTTAGTTTCAGGTTATTATACACTAATGAAAACATAGTTATGAATATTATATTCCATTTCTGCAAATAGATCCCTCAAAATCTTACGCACTGTTCCTTTAAATGACCAAGCTGTGTTTGTAATATGATTACAATTCAAGAAATCACAGCTTCCACATTTGTTGATTCATAAACCTGAATCTGTTGATTCTGAAGAGTAGTGCTGACAAGTGTCTTCTGACTACATCTGAAGGACATAAAGTGTTTAAAGCTGTTCCAAATGGCCACACTTACAGGCGGGTCAAAAAGTCTACTGTCACAGAAAGGTGCGAGACACAATAATCTTTTAAATGGGGATAAGAGCGTGCACACTTTCTCAGTCTTTTCTCTGAGGCATTGGTGGCGTTGCACTCATTTGGTACGAAGTGACAGGTATAGTTGTGTAAAGAATGAAAAAAAAGCTTAGCAGCCTACTTTCTCACGCCGAGCGCTGCGTGTACTGGGTGCGCTTGTCAGTTTCAGAAATACACAGAAATTGTCGGACTCAGCTCCTCTAATTCTGAAGTCAGGGAGGTGAGGGGGGGTGGAGAGAGACGCTGTTTTGTGATCCAACAAGCACTTCGCCTGAAGCACACTGACACCTTAACTGCTATCATGTGGAGGTTGGACAAAAGTGGTACATCGTTGTAATTTTGCCTCCCAAAGCCTTTGTCAGAAAAAAAAACAACATTTCAGGCTTGTGTTTTGACACTGAGTAACATCCACATTCACACAGAGGTGTCAGTAAAACTGTGTGTTCAGCTTGACTGACAGAAGAATGCAACACAGAAAACAGCCAGCGTTGTTCTCTAATTATTGTATACCACCCATCATTCCAAAAACTGGAAGCCTCTAGTTACTAATTATCAAATGTTAATAGATAATCATAACCATTAACTTTGACATTGTCATTAAAGGAACCGTGTGTAGTATTTTGGAGGGATCTATTAGCAGACATGCAATATAATATTCATAACTATGTTTTCATGAGTGTATAATCACCTGAAAATAAGAATTGTTGAGATTTTGTTCAGGCTGTTCTCCTACACCATTTATAGCTATACCTACGAAAAGTAATGCACTGTAATTTGTATACAAATCAATTTTTGTGTAATGCACATAATTGTGAACCAGGAGATATAAAGAGCAGCAAACTCCTCGTAGGGAGGAGGTCGGGGTGGATGGGTGGGTCTAAAAATACCGTATTTTTGCCCAGGAGACCAGCGTTCGTCTCTGTGTGAAACCAGAAGTCAATCTTGATTTATTTGTCATTTAACTTATGTACTTAAGTAACACTACTTCCGGAGATATTTTCAGCCAAATCACAATCTTTTCCTAAACCTGACTAAGTAGGTTTGTTCCCTAAACCTAAGGAAGTTGTTTCCTGTGACGACAGAAGTTTATTTTGGAAAGACTGTATGCACGTAACAAACGGAAATTGACACATGTTGCTGGTCATTTGTAGGAAAATGAATGAAAAAGGAGGAATAACTTTTTTGTAAGATATCATACGAACCGTTTCGTTAGTTTAGAATGAGCCCTTCATATCGGGAGCAGGTCCTCTTCACGGAGTCCGCCAGACCGGACCACACAAAAATGGCAGAGCAACATGGTGTTGAGGCCACCATAGTTCTCCGACACGCTTGTGAAACTGTGGTAACGTGAGCCACAGAGTGCAAAACCGTGATACCGCCAAGGATGACCTCTGAGCGAGGCAAACGGCGTTACCACAGATTTGAACTCTGCAGCTCACGTTACTGTAATCTTGGAAAGGGAGGAGTGAGCGGAGGGGTACTCAGTCGGTTGCAATCTGCAACCACACCGCTAAATGCTGCCAAATCCTACACACTGTACCTTTAAAATTGCTATTATATACAAGGCTGGAATGAGTCAGTAAAATGTGTCTCAGTCAATTTAGCCGTAGTGATGAAGAATGTTGTTTCAGATATTTGACATTTCCTTATTATCTAAAATTTACATCATCAAAACATCTAAAGAATTTTCCATACTGCATGAGGCTCTGATAAATACGTTATAAACTTTAAGAAAAACAAGTCAAGCGAATACCTTTAGAGAAACTCTTTCATCCACTATAAATAAATGAACAGGTTCCTCCGAATTTCAAACTGAATTTTGTAGAATTGTCTCACTATGCATTGTTAATGTGCGAAGTGTCTGGAAATGTATCTAGCTGCTGTCTGAAAATGTGTGATTTGAATATGAGTGTGAGAGAGTGTGTGTGTGTGGTGTCATCTTTCATCTCGGAGAGTACAGGCTCAATGTCAAGCTGCCAGCTGATAGATGGCTTCTGGTGTGTGTGTGTGTCCCCCCCCCTCTTTCTAGTCTCCATTCTCCGAGTAAAGACTCTGCATCAGCGTGTCCCTGGAGGCAAACGACCACACTGGAATACCAAGACAACAAAGAGTCCACACACCTGTGCAAACATCATAAGAGTTATAATATGAGGGAGAGAGTGGGAAAAAAAAAAAACTGCAATACATCTGCACAATCACTCGGGACGAGCATGCGAGACATGACGCGAACAACAAACAACAACGAGAGCCAAGTGAGTGATAATCACAATAATGATGATAATCACCGGCCGTCCAAGCAGAGAGAAAATAAAGTTCGAGCAAATTACATGCTGGTTAATTTTTCCTCCACAAAGCACACACAGAGAATTGAGTTGGCAGTGGCTGAGCAGCTAACAATGATAAATCGTCCATACCTGCGATCATATTAACAATAATTATTGCATTAGTGTATTTCATACAGTGATGAAAGTGGACTCCGTGAGCCGCATACAAAGTTGTCCCCCAACCACCCCACTGAAGGTGGGACGTGAAAGTGGAATCTTTGTCATCCCTCCGTGTAAAGTCATTTCCCATCATGTTCGCTTTCTCTTTCATCAGGGGCCGGCATTGTTTCGGCAGCGCTCCGGCTGACAGAGTGTAATTTACAGGTGGCACCAGGCTTCCTGCCATCCACAATAAATTGGTCTCCATTTTCTGACATCTGGGCTTTTGGAAGTATGATTTCTTTGATCTTTTCAGCCCTATCAGACGTTTTCTGGTATTCCATTTTACATCATCACCCTCTCTCTTTCTTCTTGTCCTGTCTATCTCTCTTTCTGTCTCATCAAACCGTCTGCCTCCCATATTCTCTTTTTTTTTTCTTCAATCCTGTCACTTATCTTTTCTTTATCGCTCGTCTTACTTATCTCCCAGTTTCATCTTCTTTTACTTTTCATTCTTGCTGCGCCGCTGTCATTATCTGTAACATACCATGTCATGCCTTTGGTTGCATCTTAGTAACCATCACAAGCTTTGTATGTTTTTGTACTCAATGTGTATGTGTATTTCTGCAAATACATAAGCATATAAAGACACATAGTCTATATAAAGGCATGTACGCATTTGTATTTCGGTCCTGACACTCCTGTGTGTGTGTGTGTGTATTATTGTAGCAATATTATTTAGAAATATTGGTGGAGAATTGTGAAACTATCTCAATCTGTAAATCTGGAATTGAAAGAGTATCTGAATGTCATGCTCAAGTAAAAGTAAAAGTGCTTGCGATAAAGGTGACCTATTATGTATTTGTGCTTTTCCCTTTCCTTTAGTGTGCTATATAGTTTTTTATGCATGTAAAAGGTCTGCAAAGTTACAAAGCCCAAAGTCCACGCCAAAGGGAGTTACTCTCCCCCACAGAAACACTGCTCCTGAACTGCCTGAAACGCCTTGATTGAAGTCCTGCCTTTTCTTCTGTAACGTGGTGATGTCACCAAGTAACACATTTGCATTATTCCTGCCAAGCGGCTAGTTTGGCACGCCCTCGAACAAAGTTAGTTAGAGCGGAGCTGGAGCGGAGTCCGAAGATTTTGGTTCAGTCGACCAATCACAACAGAGTGGGCCAGCTGACCAATCAGAGCAGACTGGGCTTTTCAGGAGGGTTAGCAGCTCAAACAGAGCGTTTCAGACAGAGGGTGAAAAGAGGTGACGCAGCACAGCCGGTATGAGAAAAATAAAGCGTTTTTTGAATGTTAAAGCATGTAAACATGTTCTAATAGAAACCCAAGATACAAGCATGAACCTGAAAATAAAAAGCACGATAGGTCCTCTTTAAAATATATTTAAATATAAGTAAAAAGTAGATTAGTTCAAATATACTCTGAGTTATCGTTACTGCAGTACATTTTTTTATAACAAAGGGGAGGGTGTTCATAATGATATACCTTTAGGCCACAAAATACTCTACATTAAATGTTAATGTGTGGAGTACAAGGCAGAGCAACAGACAGATGTAACACAGCCAACTATAGCATCCTTTACCCAGACAGTGCAGGCCTACTATCGTCAAGGCAACAAGTCATCAGTGAAGCCATTATCCCAGATTTGATAATTGGGTGTCTTCTGCCTCTGTCACATGTGGCTATTTTAAACTCTTTCTTGACATTACGGATAGTAAGAACACACCAATCTCTAAAAGTACAATTTCTGAGAAACTGATACCAGTGTTGGTGAGGAAGGTCAAGAAAACTGTTTTGTACAAGCTGCAGGAGACCCAGCCGTCTGTGTCATTAGCAACTGATCTCTGGTCCGATCGCAGGCTACGCTCCTTCCTCGGAGTGACTGCCCATGTGTGCTACACATCTTTCCAATCCTTCTCGCAGGCCTGTAGGCGTTTTTAAAAGCAGACGTAGTGGGGAATTGCTTCTTCCTTTAAGGGAGATCACAGGGGAATACGGTATCCGTCAGAAGATAAGTTAAATCATCACAGATAATGCTGCCAATATGAAATGTGCTTTCAAAATTCACATGCCACAACGTTTCAAGTCTGATGACAGTGTGAGTGAGGAGGAGAATCTAGAGGACGGAGCACGAGTGGGAGGACATGTGTTCAGCGGAAGACACAGAATTACCCCGGTCATCAGGTGAACGTCTTTCCTGCTCTGCCCACTCTCTGCAGTTAGTTGTGAATGAGGGAGGTTAGGGCCATCCCCTGCATCATAGCCAAAACATCACGGTTCACAACTCTGTTACACAGCAGCTCACAATTCAGAGACAGACTATGTTTGACACTTTAATAAGGCCGTTCCAGCAGCAAACACCACTCGCTGGAACAAACAAGTACAGGCCCACACAGGTCTGGTCCACGAAGCCCTGAACGAAATGTGCAGCAAGGACTATGAGGATGTGGTGTTTAGTACTCTTGAGTGGAACCAGCTGAAGGAACTGAGTGCAGTTCTTGCACAATTTTCTGAGGCAACAAACCTGACAGATGGAAAACAATCGGTTACCGTGAGCATGGTGTCCTGGATTTGAATCAGGCTGTTCTCATACAACGTTTGTAGCTATACCTACGAAAAGCAATGCACCGTAATTTATGTATATCCCACAAAATCATGTATGTAATCCACATAATCGTGAGCCAGGAACAGGTCGGTGTTCTTACCTCGTGTGAAACCAGAAGTCAACATTGATTTATTTGTCATGTAACTTCCGTACTTAAGTTGCGTCACTTCCAAAACCAGGATCTTTTCCTAAACTTATCTATGTAGTTTTGTAAACCTAACCAAGTTGTTTCCTGTGCAGACGGAAGTTTATTTTGAAAAGACTGTATGTAACAAGCGGAAATTGATGTATGTTGCTGGACATTCGTCACGTGTTGCTGGACATTCGTCACGTGTTGCTGGACATTTGTAGGAAAACGCACAAAAAAATGAGGAATAACTTTGCACAAGATATCATACGAACCGTTGTATGAGGATACGTTGCTTGAATACACACCTCCTCATGATGGAGGAGCCCCGAATGCAGTGCCGGTCATTATAGTCAAGGCCCTTCGGCAGTCTCTGGTGAAAACATTGTCTGGAATCTTTACAAAAACAAACAAGGCCAGAGAGAGCAGAAAGGAGGGACCTTTTAACCACAATGTGTATTTTTTGGCTGCCGTGCTGGATCCACAGTTTGGCCTAAGAAGGGTGGATCTGGATGTTACCAAAGGGGGACATGTGTAACATATGCTTCTTGCATGTTACATTAGATACATCATTTCAGCTTTAATAAATTGTTCCTCTTGTTATATTAATATTTGTAGTAATTTTACCTTTATTTGATAATCGTTAGGTGTACATATTTGTGTTATTTTCATATTTTTATGCAATTATTTTATATTTAGAATTTAATACTACAGTATCCATGGTAACATGGAGCTATAAAAGCTCATTACTGGGGGAACGAGTCCAGGCTTGTATCTCCCAGGTGAACGTGTGTATGTGTAAATTTTAATCTGTAAATATGAATGTATAGTCTATGTATAATGTATAATCTAAGAGACCGGGCTTGTGTCTCCCAGGTGAACGTGTGTCCTGAAGTGCATGTAAGCAAAATTAATATATGTTGAATCGACATTGGATGTGGTCTGTGATTCGTTGGAGTGAAGCGTTAACCGTCAGCCGTTGGTCTACAAACAAACACAACGCAGAGACTGTTGGCTGCCACTGCTATCAGCGGTAAAATACAAAGTTAACGGGGCCATCATGAACTGTTTATAGAGGAAGTAAACAGAAGAAGAGACCCCCTGTTACACATACGCAACATCAATGAAGAAGAATTGAAGAAGACACTGACAGGTTAGTATTATCTGGTAAAAGAAATAGTCTTGTTATTTGCAAAGCTACGACTCTTGTCTTAAAGGGGACATATCATGCACATTTCCAGATGCATACTTGTATTCGGGTTTCTACTAGAACATGTTTACGTGCTTTAATGTTTAAAAAGGACATTATTTTTCTCATCCTGTCTGTCTGAATACACCTGTATTCACCCTCTGTCTGAAACGCTCCGTTTTAGCGCCTGTCTCTTTAAGACCCCCTCCTGAAAAAGCCCAGTCTGCTCTGATTGGCTTGTGAGAAAAATATGTGACAAATAGGAAGGGGAGCCAAATCTGAATGGCTTGTTGAATCATATGTTTTCTGATCCAGACAGCCCGTCTTATTTCACAGTTTGTGGGTTGGTAGACACTCCAGTTACCCAATGTATGAGCACAAGCACAGAAAAAGTGAGTTTTTCATGATATGTCCCCTTTAAATTTTATAAATAGTAGGCCTTAAAAACTTGAATTTATGGGGTTTTAATTTTGTCATAAAAATGTTATCAAACTCTTGGTCTACTGAAGCCGATACTGTCTTTATATTTAATCTGCTTAGAACATGGCTATGGTAGATGAAGCAGACTAACTTTATATTTACTGAACGTCATTCTGTGAGTCTTGTGTACCACGCAGTCGTGACTTTTTTATAGCAGCTGAAGTGTAATTAATTCATCATACATGCAACCAACCGTCACGTTGACACTAAAGTCTGTCACATCATTACTCATTGTATGGGAGCACTTTTGCAAGAATGACGTGCAAAACTACCAGTTACGTTATAATAATTATTATTATTAATTTATTTGGAACATTTGGGTCAGAGTGATGCAGAGCAGTGGTGGTGGCCCGAGCCAATATATCCAATATGTGTATGTTCCTGTGCAGAAGGTCTGAGCCGCCGCTCTGATGTCCTCAATCTGCAGGTTGCCATGGCTCTGATGGAGCTGACTCGATGGCCAGATGGAGCAGCAATTACTCTCACTTCCGTTGGTCAGTTCCATTTCATATTACGGAAGTCAAAATGTAAATTTAAGATGTAATTCCCATGAAAAGTACATCTACTGGGGAAGTGTTGCCGTTAGAGAGCCTACCTGAGTGTTATTACACCCCATCTAGGCTTCGACCTCTCCGTCCTTCCACATTCACTCTCAACATTTAACTTTTTCATTTTTGTTAAGACATTAAGAACATATGAATTAATTTTAGTTAATTTAGTTAATTAATAGTTCAAATGAAAGCCATAGCTAGTACAACAAGTGAGTTAACAATATATAATATTACACGGCCTTGTTGAATTCTGATTGGTCAATCACGGCGTTCTACGATTATAACAGACCATTGTTATGTATAACGGACCGTTGCTATGGATGCAGTTCTGATGTCGGACTCTGGAGCAATTTTTGTATAAAATTATTGATTTGTTAAGTAAGTAGTCGTGTAATAAGCGGGATAATGTACAGCGAGCCAGTCAGTGTTATGAAATAAACCCCGTCGGGTGAAATGACCCTTTACAATTTTAGGGCTAACATGTTGTTTTCAGTAACAATAGAGAGCTCCAGGAATGACGTATTTTTATAGACCAACCAGGAAGTTAGCATCGCCCTGGCTCCTTCGACAAAAAGCCAACGGGATTTTGCTATTGGGTTTTGGATTATTGCAGAAAATAAAACTCTGTGGCAAACAAACGTTTATGATACTTACACGTTTTGTTCCGTAAATTAATCTCCACAAATGAACATCACTTTTATGATTTTTGAAGTGTGAATGCAATCGCCAGAAGTAAAAAGCTATAGGCTATAAACAAACTACACCACGGTCGCATGAATGTGAGTATACACAACGAGACTGTTAACAGCGGACGAGTCGGCGTTTAGTTGTCTCATTTAGCCATTTGTTAGCAACCGCCCTTTTTTAAGACACATAAAAGCTTCAAAATAATTCACAAGTCGAATATTTACTGACGTATTTTATGTCTTAGAACAAAACGTTAAAATCTTTTCAACTTGTGTTAACCACAGATCTTATTTCAGGCTTCTAACTAAAAACCCATTGACTTCCAGACGAGAGAACCAGAAGTGCTAACATGCAACTCATATCCGGTTTTAGTGCTCATTCCTGTAGGACTCTACACAGTCTCTTTAGCATGAACCTACATTAACCTTAACTAACAACGGCAACAGCCGCGTTAAAGCAAACCTGTGTAAACCTATGTCTAAAAGAAGAGATGACACCATCTTAATCACAGTACGTGGTGCTATAATGTGGGTGGCTGAATATAATGAGTGGCTTTGTCGGTGACGGCCATGTCTCTCGTAAATGGGAGTAAATAGTGCATTTATTTTCTGCCATGTATTAATACACATTTGGTGCTCTAGTGAGTAGTACTGAGCTGGCAGCAGGAGAGTGTATGTGGGAATGACTCAAAATAGTGTGTGTGTGTGTGTGTGTGTGTGTGTGTGTGTGTGTGTTCACGGTAGTGAAGAACATGTCATCCGTTGCAACAGTGTGACTCACTGATGTATTTTTAATAGTTTTTGGACAACAATGGAGCTCTTTGGCACAAAGGAATAAGCTGTGACGAGCTCTAACTACACAGCCAACAGTTGTATAGTACGATCAATGGGATTGGGATTTGATGATTACATTTTTCCAAGTAAGATATATGTTGTGTGCATTCATGTTTGAAAGCAGATTCTTATGTGTGTCTGTAGAGTTCTAGTTACCATCCATGTGTGTGTGTGTGTGTGTGTGTGGTGACATAAGTGTATTCAACAGCGTGCCAGAGTAGCTCAACTGCACTGTCCGCTGGCACCTGAGTCTCAGCTGACCGGCTCTGCTGCACACATAAACAGTCCCACGCAAACACACTCACTCCTTCTCCATTCACACACACATGGATATTTCCCATGAACCCCCCTCCCCTCTCCTCCTCACACATCCCTCCATCTCTCTCTCTCTCTCTCTCCATCTCTCTCTCTCCAGCGCACCCTCCCTCTTCTTTTCATCTCCCTCGCTTTTCCTCCATCAACCAGATGGCTGACCCATCTGCTCCCCTTCTTTCCCTCACTCTCCACCTCCGTCTCTCTCTCTCTCTCTCTCTCTCTCTCCCTCCCTCGCTGCTCTGTGCTTCATGTGGTCCAGATCCAAGTTTTTGGTACACACAGGACCCCTTGGTTCCCCCCTCAGACGCCGTGCGCTCACGAGGAGGACTCACTACCCCCCTCTTTGCATTGATTGCGTGTTAGCACGCATCTGTTTGGTCGCCCACGTTTTGAAGCCATTTCTGACAACGGCTCTTCTTGAAACTTGTGTTTTCCTTGTGTGTGTGTGTGTGTGTGTATGTGTATGTGTGTGCGTTTGTGCACACATCTGCTTAGGTAGCCAAATTTGTCAGCGTGTGTATGCAGCACACCCACCATCTGTTAGTGTATTCCTGCTTTTTGGGTGGGTGTTTGCCTGATTATAGACGAAAATGTGTTTTGCTTGAATGTAAAGTGTACATGTGATATTTGTGTAAGCATCGCTTTATCTTTACACAGCTACGTCCATCTTTGCTTGGCCATCGCTTAAAGGAATAGTCTGCCGGTTTGGGAAATATACACTTATTCGCTTTGTTGCCCAGCATCAGATGAGAAGACTGATACCACTCTCATGTATGTACAGTCAATATGAAGCTGCCACCAGCAGCTGGTAGCTTAGCTTAGCATAGAAACTGAAAACAGGAGAAACAGCTTGCCTGGCTGTGTCCAGAGGTAGAAAAATACACCTACAATCCACCCAAAAAGCAAAGTGTAAACACAACACACTGTGGAAGTCTAAATTACTGCTACTGGCCAAGAAATAGGGTGTAAAATCACCATTTATTTGATGTTACATTAAGGACTTTGTACAGATTAAACAAACAAGAATTAATGTATTAATTAATGAGCTTTCGAGGTGCTGGTAGAAGGGCTGTCGTGGTTCAGGCTGGCTCAACAGCGCAATATATAAGCAGTATTAGCAACACTTTTTTTATTCAAATTACTTAATTTATCCCATAGACTGTATATTAGAAGTCGCCGTAGTCATCGTGACGTCACATATTGGTTTGTGGACTGTTGTTTTGAAGCCTCGAGTTCAGCATTTTGGCCGTCACCATCTTGGTTTTTTGCAACCAGAAGTGACACAAGAGAGAGGGTGGAGCTAAGTACAACTGAATGCTGAGTGAGGCATTTTTAGGTAACCAAAATGTTACAATTAACTTTCATGAAGTGAAAACACACTGTGAAAGGGTTAAAGTTGAAAGACGAAAACACGGACAACACCCAGACCGGTCAATGCCGTGGTGGCGACCTGTCAATCACAAGGTAGCCCTGCCCTAAAGTATACCCTGCTTTATGGTCTATTTGACTCTAAATGGGACCATAATTTACTAAATGAACATCATGCTGTATGAAGACTTGAAACTAGCGATTGAGACCATAAACTTATGTTTACAATGTTTACTGAGGTAATAAATCAGGTGAGAAGTAGACTCATTTCTCATAGACTTCTATACAATCAGACTTCTTTTTGCAACCAGAGGAGTCGCCCCCTGCTGGCTGTTAGAAAGAATGCATGAGGTTGCTCCCTGATTTATCCTGATTTTAGTGTTATATAAATAAGCTTTATTGTTAGGATATTATTAGGTATATTGTTGCTTTTTAAATGACAAAGATGTGTCATTTAAGAAGTCACTTCCCTGTTGTTTCCATTTCCAATTTCCAATTTTCTGTGGATTGCTACAATGGGAAAAACACAATTAGAGCTGAAAGATCTATTAACAACCACGAAAAGCAAGCAAGGCTGAACCGAAGTGATGTGTTCTGTCTCTCTTCAGCTCCATTCAGTACCCTGGACAGCTTTGCACAGCCCTATGCAAATAACCTTAATGTATCATTATCTGACAGCTTTTTTGAATACTGTGTATCACATTGTATCAAATCTAAGCTATCTAATAAATAAATCTCTTGACAATACACAACAAACAGCGCTGTCCATGGTTCTGAAATAATAGCCTCTATGCTTCAGAACTATCTTGTGGCGCCGGGCGCGATAGGGGTCGTGAGGGTTGCTTGCCATCCCCGGCGGTCGGTTGAAGATACTTTTAATCAAAGAAAAGGTCTTACAGGTGTGCTGCTCTGCTCACATTAGATGTATTATTTTTGCACTGCATCTCATGGATTTGTCTCAATCACACTGCTTTGTCTCCTCACGTCTGTCTGCTTTTGATTTTTTTCCTTCAGCACAACGATGGTATATAGTGCTCAGTTAGTGACCGTCATTGTACATTTCTTTTCATGATGCATTGTGGGATACTTTGAGTCCATTATATGGGGTATAATAATTCTCACTATACAGTCGGACAGCACTACAAAATGGCAAAACTAGAGTAGTGGACTATATAGAGAGTAGTGAATGATTTCAGACACAGCCTAAATACAGATGTAAAGGAAGGAGATAGCGAGGTACAGGTGACAGCAGGGCTGATGAGGAACAAGTGAAACGCATCAGGACGGGAAACCAACAAAGGCAGGAAGTAAAACAAGACAAGACACACTTTCAAACTAAAGCAGGAAACAAACTAAAACAAAAACCCTATAAGACCATGACAGTAGGTGATTTTTGTCACCATTGCACAGAGCCTAGAAGGTAACCCGCAAATTGCGAAATCTGATCTGAGATCTGAAACTCTTGTGAGACTAACTGCCCGACAACCTAACCTAACCTTAACTATCCAAGGTCAATGCCTAACCTTAAACATTCAAGGTCAATGCCTAACCTTATCCATCTCTTGAGAGTTTCCCCAATTTGCTGGTTCCCTTCTGGACACTACCCAGAGCAAGGGTATCTGTCTCCAGTCTTTATGCTAAACTAAGCTAACCGTCTCCTGATTGTAGCTTCATATTTACTGTACAGACATGAGAGTGGTATCAATCTTGTTATTTAATTCTTTGCAAGAAAGCAAATATGCGTATTTTCCAAAATGTCATACCATTACTTTATATTCAGTTTTATTACAACCTAACCCTTGTATTTGTAGCTTTGACCATCATTTCAATCAGTTGACTAACACTGAACTCACCAAGTTAATTATTGAGATATGGAAACCCAGCTCATACTCTGTTTGTAGTCATACTTACAAAAAGTAATGCACTGTAATTCGTATATATATCACAAAATCAATTTGTATGTAATCCACTGAATTGTGATCTAGGTATAAAGTATAAAGAGCAACAAACGCTGCATAGGGAGGAGGCCAGGGTGGATGGGTAGTTTAAAAAAACAGACTTTTGCCAAGGAAACCAATGTTCATACCCCGTGTGAAACCAGAAGTCAATATTGATTTATTTGTCACGTAACTGTCGTACTTAAGTTACACCACTTCTGTAGTTATTTTAACCCAAACCACGATCTTTTCGTAAACCTAACCAAGTAGTTTTGTTGCCTAAACCTAACCTGTATGCATGTAACGAGTAGAAATTGACGCGTGTCGCTGCACATTCGTCACGTGTCGCTGGACGTTTGTAGGAAAATGCACAAAAAATGTTTAAAATATTTTTATTAAGAAGCATGTGCATATCAGGGATACAGACTTCTGTAAGGTGTATATCATGCCTCATTTTTTATATATATCAACAATAACAGACAATACTAAGAACCAAGGCCAAACAAAAATGGAGACAAGCAAATACAAAAAACATAAGTAGTGAAAGGAAAAGAAAACAAAACAAAAAAAACAAAAAAATACATGAATAAATAAATAAATAAAACACAGACAACACCCTAAGGCACACAAATATATCTAACCCCCCCATGAAAATGCACAAAAAATGAGGAATAACTTTTCGTAAGGTATCATACGAACCGTTGTATGCGGATGTGTTGCATTATTTGTTGTAAAAACTTACAATGAGTGTACCCAAAGCATCTGCAATAATCCTTCATTGCACAGGAAAACTGCGTGTGCACAAAAGCAGGTATGGTATATCAAGGTTGAACCATGAAGTCCGTCTGTAAAACTATAATGGATGTTTTCTTTACAGCTTCCTCATTCAGAGAAAGGAATGAAAAGTACTACCGCTGCCTTGAAGGCTCGGCGGTGGCTCTACCTGCCTCTGCGTGGCTCGAGTCACCTTGACCTTGCCTTTACAGATAGCTAATACCCTGCCGCGAGACATTTTGACTGACAGGTGGGCACTCGGCAGCCTTACACAAACAGCGAGATTGACGCGCAAACATGCAGACACACACATATCCTGAGCCAGCATGTGAATGGACGGACACAAACACATGTACGCACACACGCGAGCCGTGAGACAAATTCGGGCGCAGAGAGGGGAGATAAACAGCATAAGCCTGAGGAGTGGAGTGATTGCTTCAGACACATGTGGCAAGAGTCAACTAGGAGAATAACAGAGAGGGGGAAAAATGGCAAAGCAGACAGTCTGACAGGCTGGACAATCGCACAGATGGGCAGAATGACAGACGGACAAGACAGACAGCAGGCAGACTGATATTTTGCTATGCAAGCCCCGGCTGCCTTTACCCTGATATGAATATCTAAGCAGAAGCACGGAAACGGCGTAAAAAAAATGAAAAGCAAACAGAATTTTGACATTTTCAAAAAGAAAACACATACACATAACCTTCACCGGCACAAAGCCTGCGCGTCTCAGATGCGGAGGAGACAGTGATATTTGGTTTAGAGATGGAAGACTTATGTCACGAATGTGATCACAGTCTTCTGAGGAAGAAAGGAGAGAATATAGAGAGCGCGGCTGGCAGGACACTTCTTCAGACGTTCTGCTTGTTCAAATATTCAATAAAGGACAGAAAACAATGTGAAATACATGCATGGGATGAGAATCACCCACTGGTGCACACTCTCAGGTGTGTGTTTGTGTGTCTCAGTTGGTATTAGGGACACACCTGGCAGAGGCGGTCTGCGCCTGGAGACCTCAGGTGTGGCAAGACAATGCAGAGGACGGATGGAGGGAGGGAGAGAAACAAGGAGGTCACAGGGGTCGCTACGGGCACCAGGCCAACTGTAGTCAAGTGGAAGACCATGAGAAACACGAGTCCCCGGACGCACAGGATGAAACCACACGGAAAATAGGGAACGGCGGCCTTGATGTCGTCCACTTGTACGCACACAGCATGCACAGATGCTCCCCTGCACATGCACACTCACACAACATCCACCAGATACAAACAAATTACAGAAAACCACCACAGGCGAAGACAAGTGAGCAAAATGCATCCCACATGTTAACAAGCATAATAATGCTCAAACTGTGTAGCCCCGCAGTCGCCACCAACTCCTCTCCGTTGCTTAGGCTCTAGCGCCGGGAGCCTTGGCAGCAGACGGCAGAGGAGAGGAGGAAGAAGAGGAGCAGTTGGGTCAGACCTCCTGCCCTCCCCTGTCATCTGCTGCTTTAACCCTTCATTAATCCCACGCAGTGCGTTTTAACCCCCTCGTCGTCTGCGCCTGGCGAGCGCCGCAGCATCTCTCTCTCTCCTGAAATTCCCTGCAGAGGCCATCAGAAGCAATTAGGCAAGATGAAAGCCTACGCCGGAGCTGGGCCCGCTAGATCACAGGCAGAGAGAGGAGAGATTATCAAGACTCAGGTGAGCATAACAATCAGGCGTTTGCCGCGGAAACAAACAAATTTAATTTAAGGCTGCAAATCATTGTGATATCAGATTGCAGATTGAGAGGAGGGACAGGCAATGAGAAGGGCTCGGTTCAACACAGAGCTTACATTTATTTACGAGAATGAGACAAAGAACAATAACGAGTAAAAGGTTAAGATAAAGAATGAGAACATAAAAGGGTTTATATCCGTTTTGACGATGGATAACTATATTTATGAAGGGACAAACTACACAAACAGAAGTGTTTCCACACTCAGAGGTGAGAAAAACACTTTAATGTTTTATGTTCTGGGAACGGCGGCACCAGCGCTTACCGTGGAGGAGACACTGTATAAATACACCTGAACAGTTTTACAAGGCTGTGTAGGAGAACAACAATGCGTGGCAGGCAGCAGCGGCAGCAGCGAGAGAGACGCAGTAGTAAATATCCACAACGAGCACCGGTACCGGAAGACCCTCCCAATGCAATAAGAAACCCCCACCACAGAATAGTTAGATGAAGGGTATTGTAGTAACAAGAACTACAGGGATTACAGGCAAAGGCGAAGCAAAGACGAGGCTTACTCTGATATGTTTTAACAAGAGAAGAAAGGGAAGAAAAATAGTGGAGCTGGCTTGGAGGAAACAGATGGGACGTGGAGGAAACGGTGCACAGACACAGCGAGAATTTTAACATCTGGTAAAGACCACGCTACCGTCTAAAACACAAATACACAATTAGATACGCTCAGATACAATTTATTACTATTAACAAGCAATGTTATTTTGTAAAAAATAAAATATTTAAGTTTTTGCTTTTAATAAACATCAGAGACATGCCCCATCATCAAAAAATACAGCCTACATCTTTGCTGCACTGCAAAATCTAAAATCACAGGTGTAAATAATGAAATTAATGATGATTGAAAGCATTTCTATTGCCTCCGCATGGCTCTCAACATGGCAACAGTTGAGCTGGCAGCTTGTAGCTAACGGTGATGAAAGAGCTAACAGTGTTTACCTGGGAGGTGAACCGGAGGGGGGGTGCTACGCTTCCATGACGGCGTTGTCAGCTTTAACCGCCACATGAGAGCAGTGCAGAGCGGCGTCTGTGAGCTAGCCAGTGGGGCATGCTCACATGCATGAACACGCTTGATGCCACTATTGGTGGAGTAATAAGCAAAGAACGTACATTGCTAAGAAGTGAAAGTCAATTGTTCATTCTATTGCAACGTCAGCGCTCAGCAGCAGAGCTACGCCTCTGCCATTTTGGACTGAAAGCGACTACCGGACACCGGTAAAACATCTGTTTACAAAGTGCCATACAAAAGTAAAACAAAATTATTTCTATTCTGTTGTCATATTTTTAATGTCTCTACTGAAATGTCCTGTGTTGAACAATAAAAATATGATAAATATACATACAATTATAACTATTTACTTACTTACTTTTTTATTTCTTAAACTTTTTTTGCCTGGCCGTTTCCCAGAGGAGCATAAAGTGAGCGATGGACAGAAATGGAAGTTAGAAAAATCCAGCATACAAATTTTGAGAGCAATCTCAAACTTTTCTATTGTCAAGGACCTCCAAAATCGATGTCCAATAGACCACAGGCCATGGATGTATAAGAGGTTGTGTCCTGCTACTAACACTACTAGCTACTGGCCGATAGCCGGTTGTTTGGGAATAGAGACTTTAATGCATCCACCACGGTACAGGCTTACAGCATACAGCCCATGGGTGTATTATAAGATAATAAAAGTTATGAATTACAGCCAATATATCCATTATTACAGCCACATACAGCTAGCAGGAAGCCGGAAGAACCAGACATGTAAATGAGCGTGTAGTCTGATGCCGAAGAAAATAACTCTGGATTCAGCTATTAGTGAATTTTACAACTTTTAGGACATAACGATTTAAATGAGGGATATTTAAGTGTTCATATTGGGAAGTTGATTTACCTAAAAAAACATTATCCTCTGATTTACAGATGTTTCTTTATACATTCATGGCTATGGACTCATTGGCGTTGTCAGTCCAAAATGGTGGCAGCGCTACCGCAGCGCCATCTAGCGGGTGTTGTAAAAAAGCATCAGAGTTTCGCCTCTTTGCTTATATACTCTTTGTAATAGGCCTTTTTCACGGAAGACATTTTGACATGTCACAGTAGGAAAATCACAGGTGTAAATAATGAAATTAATGACGGCTGAATTCCATTTAGTTGCCTTGATTTCAGGGTCCAGGTATTGTGCGTGCTGGCTCACTGTCTCTCTCACTGGGACTCTTGAACAGAACCAGAGTCATCGTTAGTGTTATTAGTAACACCTGTGCTTTTTCCACAATGACAAGTCTAAATCTCCACTGTGAAAAAGGCCTATTGGCATCTCTGTGTCTTCTATACCTGTATAATGCATATCAGTGTAAAATAGTAAGTTTAGACAGAAGCCCGCTCTCTGATTCTGAGGGACCGACACCCAAATCAGATGTCTACGTTTGATGTTACAGAGAGCTGGACATTTTTTCTTTGCAGTGTCTAGTTTCGCCCACTTCATCAACAGAAACAAGAAAAAGACACCAGTAGAACAAATACATAAAGCCAGAAATCAAAGGCCATTACAAACAGGCCTTTTTTTTCCCCCACACACAGCAGACGTTTTGACGAGTCAGAGCAGGAGAAGAACAGGTGGAACTAATCTCATTAATGATGGCTCTGTTCCATTGAGGTGTCCCAGTAAGCCACTGGCAGTGAGTCAGCACGCGCAATACCAGGACACTGGAACTGGCACACCTGAATGGAATGCAAGCTATTATTAATATTATTAGTTACACCTGTGCTTTCCCTGCTGCGACAAAAAAGGCCTTCAGACCCAACTCAGACTGGACATTGTCACACACAGGCATAACAAATAACATTAACAGCAGCTGAATATCACTCATGTGTTCCGGTTCCAGGGATCTGCTATTGTGCATGTTGGCTCTCCGTCACTGACACAGGTAAATCAAATGAAGTCATTCATTGTGTAATTAGATACACTTGTGACAACAGTGAGTAAGGTGTGTAAAGTTTTAAATATGTTTTAGGGCAGCTTTTACTGTAAAAAAATAGGGTCGTAAACTTGAGAAACAAGAGTACACTAGATTTTTAAAAATGATCCAACCTAAAAACCCAGCCCAGTGCTGCCAACTCTTTTCCAATGAAAGTAGCAGCACTAGCTCCAAGAGTCACTAAATCTAAAGAGAAAGTCGCCAAGTCAGCAACACCGCCAGTCTGTCCCTTCAGGTCTCCCTCCAAAGCCACTCCTCCAAAATTAGCATTAAATATGGCTGTTGTTAGTACTCACAGCTGTCAAGCTAGCAGCTTGTGGAAGACTCCAGTGACATGCAGGTAGGTAGGCAGGCAGGTAGGCCATCCAATCATTACATTAGGGCTGAGTGAAATTATGGGATGGGCTTATTACAATCCTGTGACAGCCACAAATACCAGATTCTTTTACTTTTTTTGTCAGGGTATTTGATTTATCCATTGCTGTCAGGATGTAAAGAGAATTTCAAGAAATATTAAAAAAAAAATTTGAACAACATTACCAACCCTACTTTTAAAACTGCTCTAATCAATATGTTTACGCAAGCATTGGCTGAAATGACTACTTGTAATGTGAAAGGGGTTGCTTGTAGTGACAATCCCACAGAGTTATGACCCAGTTCCCCTCAGCTCTACGGAGACTCTTAGTGTCTTTTAGCTTGTTTTATGGACGCACATTTACTGTTTTGATTCACTCCCAACTCTCTCACCAGCGTCATTTCCAGCCGCAGGCAGCTGTTTTTGGTGGAAACGTCTGATAAACTTACTATACACTACCTGCCCAGCACCAAACGGCAGACAAAGTTAGCTAGCAAGTAGCTGGTGAACACAGGGGAGCATTTTAGCAGCTAAAGAGGCACATGAGTTGGTGGAGACCAAAACAGAGCTAAAAGGAGAGTGAATATTGGACTTACATTCATCAGGTGGCCAGAAACACAACTCCATATAAATGCTACTGTAGCATTTCTATTGCCTCCACATGGCTCTTAACATAGCGAACAGGTGAGCCGGCAGCTCGTAGCTAACAGTGCTAACAGTGAAAACAACGGCAACAGAGCTAACAGCTTTTACCTGAGGGAGAACTGGAGGGTGGGTGCTACATATGCTGTATCCGCCGTATGAGAGCAGTGCAAAGCAGCGGCCATGAGCTAGTCCGTGGGGCACGCTCACATGCACTGAAAAGGCATTGGCAACCGGCCTGGCTATGTCAACAAAGCACAGATAATCTCCGATTACAACACACACACAGAGGGAGAGTGACTTCATTCTCTGCTCAGGTAGACGTTACTCCTCTATATCTTTACATAGCAAATAGTTGTTTGCTGCTATATTAATGCTCTGAATATCGTCTAGGGAACCTTTAACTTAAAAGATGATAATATCAATGTTGTGTTTAAAGCTCGTTTCTACCACTGAAAATGTTTAAATGCTGATTTGTGTCATGAGTTGTGACCCAATTCTACTAATTCTAACATAGTTTCGAGTTGCTGTATTCTTACTGAAAGACTTAATTATGTATTCTGAAATGTATCAGTATGCATATTAAATGTGCTTGATTTTTTGAGTGGGCTGGTGATGGACACTATTAATGAAATGCACAAAGGAAACAGAGGAGCCGCTCGCAATTGGAAAGAACTTTAAACAAATTGCAGATGATGCGGAGACGGCTCCAGGAGGATCGCAGTAAATAAACAATAAACTATTCTGCTTTAGTTTATTGGCTATACATTTCAGTGAAGTTGCATTTTGATTGATGTCGGTTGTTTTTTTCCTGACTAATTGCAAAAGTACAGTACAGTGTAGTACACAAGTGTAGCCAACCACGTGCTGCAGGTTTTCATCCCAACCAAAGAGGCACTAATTAGCACTCCGTCAGGTGGAGGGGAGAGTCATCAGCACACTCGCCTGCTGAGGAGATCTGCTGGAATGAAAACCTGCAGACTTTTGGCTCTCCATGGCATATGGTCGACCACCCCTGTGACAGTACATATCACTGTATGGTATCAGTCTGTAATGGGCTTTGTCCCAGTACTCACCCTCATTTCAAAGTCACCTTGTTTTGGAGTGGCACCCCATAAAGACTTGGACTTGTGACCGACACGTATAATATATCTCCTCCATGTCTAAATAGTAAAAATAAAGACTAAATTGTGCAGCATATTCGGTGCACTTACATTTGCTTCTGAATGGGCTCCTTTTCACAGAGCTGTCATATTGTGGGAAACACAGCTGCAGCGAATAAAAATTAATTATAGGTAAGTTTGATTGAGTTTATATATTCAGTATGGTCTCGGGGCGTGCTCACTGACTCACCTAACACTTACCTGTTGTTAATTTCATAACATGCAGCTGTGCCAGGCGTAGAACTGCCATCATTACGAAATTATTTCTCATATTTTGTTCATATAAAAATAAAGTTAGAAGAAGTTTTGCAGCAGTTTTACTGCAGAAATGAACAAGTAAGAGTTGAATTATGGGACAAATGTTGCTCTTGTGTTCAGCAATATGCATGAAACTCATCTTATCTGCGGCTTTGTTGCGGGGGGAATTTTGCTTTCACTTCGGCTAACTAAAGAGGTCATTCAAGATTTTGCATTATTTCTTTTGGGACAGCTTGTTCTCTCATCTTCTGCCTAACTTTCAGCCAGCAGTGAAGTCTCTTTATAACTGTGGATAAAGTCTTGCATTAAGAATCTTGCTTTTGTGAGAAAACCCTCTAGTCATGAAGAGAGAGCATTGACGTTATAACAAGATACTTTGACAATTACTACTTTTTTTTCTCGCCGTGGCAGCTCTGCATCGCCGTAAAATGCTGTGAAAAGGTCTGTGTCAAGTGTAGAAGAGAAGGGAATGTAGTGACATCACTTCCAATCAATGCTCTCTGCTTTTTTACAGTGGGGACTTTACTCGGTTGGACATCAAGTGCAGTGGAGCGATCGTGGCTTTGGAAAATTGTGGACTCTCTGGGCAGTTCACTTACTGAACCGAACAATGGACTTCACTTCTTGGACGTATTGTAGTTTCACTGGGACTGTTTCTTCTGTAGGATGTAGTTCCAATGGAAATTGTTCACAGTGAGGTCTGCACATAATACCGTGTAATCATGAAAGACTATTTTTTATTGCTTTTTGCAGGACAACCAACCTTTTATGCAACTCTGCTGTAGTGGGACGGCAGTATAAGTCTGTCTCAGATCATCAGCAGAGGATGGACTGACCCTTTAATAGCCAAAGACATCCAGTTTAATGTTACACTACCAACATCTACTCTACGGTCATTAAAAATTCATGCTGTGCAGCCGAGCACCCACACTACTTTATTTCTAGCTGACATCCCAAAGTTTTCAAATATACCAAATATATCAGGCTAAATTTGGGGGGGAAATGTGTATAAAATGATGCACAAGATTTTGTGAATATTTCCATTTGATGGAATGGTGCAGCCAACGTGGAGTCATGGGGTTTAAATATTTAACTCTGTAGATACCATATACAGTAGTTTCAATGAAGAGTTGGAGCAAATCAATACAGAATATATGATACTGTCTGGCTGTGTGGAATAAAATTATGTTTTCATCCTTAAAGGGGGAACTCCACTGAGTTCACACATCAAAGGCTGTTTATTTGGGGGGGGGGGTTATGACATGTGAAAAAAAAATATATAAAGCCCTTAGCGGCTCCAGAGGGAGCAGCATGAAATCTGATAATTTGCCTCGAGTGATGTCACTGGAGTCAGACTAGAAGACTGCAAGTTTGAAAATGAGGGCGTTTTCATATTAGGTACGTTTGACTCGTACCGAGCCCGAGTACAATCGAGGAGATCGGTGGCGTTGAAAAAAGCCTGCCCTTTCAAAACTACTCACTGACTTCAACTCGAGGTACATGTAAATAGCAGTCCACTTCCGCGTTTTGGTACAGTTGTTTTTCACACCTGATACGAATCGTACCCCAGTACACATGAACCGTACTCGAGACCACCTTTTCAAGTGGACCCGGGGACGACTGGTCAATCCGAGTATGGTACACAGTGTTCTCACTAATCAAACCAACTGGACTTTGGGGTCAAGTGTACCCAGATCCGGGCCCGGGTCCCTGATTTGAAAGCCTCCTGAAAAATATCTGGGGGTGTGGAGTTAAAGAGAAGTGAGCTTGAGGCTAGCGACTCGAGGCTATATTAGCCACTACTAGCATAACACACCTGAATCTCCGAACAAGCTGTCTGCAATCTAATTGCATTGTGGGTAATGTGAGCGCAAGGTTTTTACAAGGAGGAAGACTGCGTAGAGTAAAAAAGACAGACAATATCTCACAATATCAGTGGAGTACTCTTTTAAAGTAACTTTAAGGGGATATATTGACAGAAATGGAATATAATAATAAGTAGGTTTTCTTTAGTGTATAATCACCTGATAATAAGAATCGTTGTGTTGTCGTTCTCTTAGAATGAGCCATTTATATCTACATAGGGAGCGGGTCCTCTTCACGGAGCCAGCTGCCATGTTTGTAACAGAACGGACAAACCAAACAGCCATTCAAGTTTTTCGCGTCGGTCACCATAGTTCTCCTACACGTTTGGCACACTGGAGAACTTTTAGTTGGTTGCAATCTGCAACCTCACCCTTAGATCCTTTAAGGAGAGCTAAAAGGGGTAAAGTGGATATTAAGGGGTTGAAACTAGGCTGTGATATGAGTGCTGTTTTCAAAGGAGAGGAGGAGGGGTTAAGCAGCCACCTCACAACTTTAAGTTATGTATCGGAATAACATTACATTTCACATGAATGTACATCCAGATGGGGAAGCAGAGGGAAAAAATTGGGACAGATTGAGCCTGCACCATTTGCATTTCAGCAAGAAATGTAGTGGTAGCAGGGAGAGTCGCATGGAGTGGAGGCGAACCACAGTCAGCTGCAGTGCAGGTAATTCCAAATGTGTGAAACATGCGCCTTGAGGAATGAATAATAGAGGGCGGTTGTGGTTCGGGTAGCGTGCGGTGCCGGCACTCACTGGCTAAAGCCAAAAATCAAAGGAGAAGTCTAACACCTGAGATCTGAAATAGACTGGTTCAGTGTGAGAAACATGAACAGGTTAAACAAAAAGAAACACATCCGCCTTATTAAATACCCACACAGTTATACCCAAACATGCTTGCCTGCACATGTACACACCCACACAACAAGTTCCTCTGCATCTCACTGTTTGATCTTCTTACTCCTACAACATTTACACCTGGAGAGCCCTAGTTAAATAAAGCACACTCATCTCCCCCCTGACCTATATGATAATATCAAGAGGTCACGGGGCTGAGTAGCAGGTGTCACGCTGCCATTGTGCCCCCGGAGAAAGAGCCGAGGCTGCTGTCAACGCTGAGTGCTGCTGCATGAGCAGGCTGCAGAGAAAGGGCCTTGGAGAGGCACCGGGGAGAGAGTGCACCATTCAACTGAATCATCAGGGCCATCAATGTAATGAGAGCAGATCGGTCCTGAGCAAAGAAAAGGCAAGGAGGGGGGTGGTGAGAGGGAGAAAGGGTAAGAGGGAGGGATAATGGGGGAAAGCAAAGAGAGAAGGAGGATGGTGGAAAGCGGTGGGGCAGAGAGAAATAGATATAGATATAGAATATAACATGGGAGGATAAGGAAAAGTTGCTGATGGAGGGATAGGTAGTAAACGGACTATGGCAAAAAAAATGGGGAATGCTTGAGGAGAGCCTCGGCTCGGCAAATAAACATTTATTTTTCCACCGCAGTGCTTACATGAAAACATCAGAGGCTGAATTACACAATGGAGGCCAACTGCTGAGCACTCAAGACATCGGCACTCAAACTGTCAAGAATAAAAACATAACACAAAAGGGCAGGGAGAGGAAAAGATGACGAGATATGACTAGGCAAACCGAAAGAGGGACGAAAGAAAGAACCAGAATTTTCTTTGTACCGCAACTATAGGAACAATATCGACCATGTGAGGACGTCTCTAATTTCCAAACTGTTGTTTCATAGCAGGGTCCTGATGCTTAATTAAACTGCCATTTCCATGATTTAGTCCATTAGCTCCTCATTCTCATAACACCATCAACTCTGTCATTCCCACAGCAGTGACAACCTGGGCTATTGTTTGCGATCAGAGAAGCCGAACTTCCGAGAGGTCATTACTCATTTCTGGCGTTCGTCTCGGCTCCGGAAGAGAAAGTCATAAATTATTTCCCTCACACATAATCCCATTGCCAAAGCTGTGTGTCAATCACTTTCGGAGTCACTCCCCGGCAACCCCTCCCCCCTCTCCCCACACGTCAGTTCCGTCACGTCCGGCCCAGCGGATCATCTATCAGTGGGCGATCGTCCGTTTGGACGGGTACCCTCTGTTATTACCCTCACGTCTCGGGCCCGCAGCTGAATCACAATTGCAGAGTCAGTGAAGAGCCAGGAAGCTGAAAGGGCTGAGCCTGGGTAACGAGCTCTGGGGTGGATAATTAATGCCTCCATTTCCCCGTTGGTATCGTCGGGGGGGGGATGTGGCATTGATCGGAGTGGGATCAGGCCGGAGGGAAGTGGGCAACGGGCCGAGGGCACCACAGGGGGGATTAAGTCAAAATGTGGAACAGAAAAAGGGATGGACGGATGGAGAGGTGAAAGAGAGGGAGGAAAAAGAAGAGGACGGGGGCTCCAAGCCTGGCAAAGTCGTTCCTCTTGAGATGGGTCTTCCGTTGGGGCCGGTTACTCTGTCAGAAAGCCTGCAGCTCTGAGTGACACTTCAAACCAATGAAAAACACACTGTAGTTTTGTACTCTTCTATCAGAATTGTAAAGCAGAGGCATCCCGAGGGAAAATAATGTGGAATCCAAAGCATTTCAGAGTAGATGTACATCGTATTCGTCAATGATTTACAAAAACGATAACCTCCTCGACCCCGGATTCAAAAATTTCAACAAATAAGGTTATAGAGGCAGAAAAGCAAAGTATAGCGTATCAGCCACTGTGCAAGGTCAGTCAAAAGAAACACCCGGTAATGGTGCGTCACCTAAACAAATGTAAGTGCTCACATAACCAGAACTGAACTGCCACTAGTCGGGTGAAAAAAAGCCAATTGATACCACGAAACAACAAGATCCGCAATTCACTTTTCCCCACCCCGAGGGACTTAGTCACCATGTATTAAAGGACGCAGTGCAATAGAAAAAAAAAAAAAAAAAAAAGCCAGGAGCCACATGGGAGTAAGTGGAGTGACCGTGGCAGCCACCATCGCTCTTGCTGCCACGTCTTTAGCTGTAGTCTGCCTGACCCTGTCTGTGTTTGCCTGGGAGGCGAGGCCTGGTGCTGTTGACGATAAAACAAACAGACAGGCCCCATTTATACAGTCAGGTGTCATGACAAGGGATAAACAGCCGAGCGCTTCGGGCCTCTCGAGGCACAGTCCGCACTAATAGTAGTGGGCTATCATCATCCTCATCCTCACCCTCATGATCATCATCATCAAGAGCAGCAATAGCGGTTGGCAGGAGCTCCTAGGTGCCTGCTGGGAAGTAGACGACTCAGATTGGACAAAACTCAAGGGCTGCACTGTTTACTTTGCCGGGCTGTATTCATTCGTGTCACTGAATTAATCGAGTCAAAAAAAAAAAAGCAATTGCCAAAAACATTGCTGGGGAAAGAGGGGGTGTGCAAGAAAGAAAAAAAAAAGGAACAGTTGCGAGTAGAGCGAGGCGGCAGTGGCAAGCACGCGGCGGGAATGACAAGAGTGTTGCTGTCATCGCGAGGGATGAAAAACAGCACCTCTGTGACGAGGCGAGGCAGCGGCTGCCTCTTGCGCCAGCGAGGAAGGGGGGATGCGCGGGGACCACAAACGCAATTATCTTCACGCCAGCTTTGTTGTTTGTCAGAAACTGGCATGCATTTAAGGACTTGGGTGTACTGATTATATGACACCCGGAGAGCCTTTGGGGTGGACAAGAGGCAGCCAGCCGGGAGTCATTACCCAAACCAAATAGACTTCTCATTTATTTTTCCGTCGGGGCAGAGCATCAACAGGAATAAACAATGGCTGATAGATACTCAATCACCAAAGGCGTGTGCCCTTGCAGTGGGTGTTTTTCCTTTTGAAGATCCAATTACAAAGCATCAAATAACGGCATATAATGCCTCAAATGTGAGGTGTGTGTGAATCCCAGAAAGGTTGTCAGGCTGCCCTTAGGACTGTGTTCAGATATGATCTGGTGTCTGGGACTGAAAACACATATGACCACCTGACAGATGGCATAATGTGGGCAGAGGGGTTATTTTCTGACAGTGTGAAAATCATCGTGCTGGCACCTTTCAATATCGCCAGCTGGTCTTTTTCATAGCATTCCGTCTAATTTAGGCGAAAAGAGGAAAGCTATTTTCTTCATTTTGTCATGCCTCCCCAGAGTGTCACCATCTTGCCCCCGAGTGTAAAGCTTTGTGAAAGTATTCTGAAAGCCGGTACTTACTAGCAGCTATACCTGTTGACAACCTGCAATCTCCGTGCCAGACATAGACGACCGCCGACACCGGCAGCCCCCGCTGCCTACTGTCTGCTGGTCCAATGCCAAGGTCACACTCGCAGACAGGATGGGTGAGTCCAAACACGGTGGAAAACCACAGGTGAGAAGTGTTTCCTCTATACATGAGCAGACGGGCCAAAAGGGCAGACAGGAACATCCACACCAGTAACTACAGGTTTATGAATATAAATCCATAAACACTATCAGTATCAATATCGGGACTGAAAAAGTCAGATCGGTTCATCCCTGGTCTAATCCCAATTATTGCCACATTCAATTGATTGATCAATCATCCATCCATCTTATACTGTAGCTGTTGAGTGGGGATGTTCATGAGTAATGTGCTGGGTTGCTCATTGAACATGTGGTACAAACTGGAATAAAAATAGGATTTTAAGTCTGCTTCATGTGCACACGTTCCACTATGCTGTTGCTCAAATGGCATCTCATTGCAATTATAGTAAGACTAAAATCGCAGCCTCTAAAAGCTGGCTTTTCTTTATCGAGGTAACGCTTCCTACACTACACTTAAATGACAAAGCAACGTGTCGGATATTTAATGGTGCTGCAGGACTAACCTTAATCTAATATTCGGATGATATAATTTAGTCATTTTCAGTCCATTTGTGAAAAAAAAAAGAAAGGAAAAATACTCCTTTAACCCCCTGAACCCAGGAGAACGGTTAAAAGGTTAAATGCTTTTATCCACATTTGCTCTCTTTATAGCATATCTCCATGGGCACATGCACGGCCACTCTGTCAGTTTCTGCTCCTACCGATGGCGCCATTCCCCCCATCACTTCATTTACTAAGAGCAGCATCGCAGACGAGACCCCGCTCATTTCCATTTATCGAAATCCCATTTCCATTCCATCTGCAAACTAGTCACCTGTGAAACTAGTTTTTAACCATGATTTGAAAGTGCACTGGCTTCAGATGTCTACCCCATCCCCTTTATTAGTGTTTATTCTCGACCATAAAAACCGCTGGAGGGGCACACACTGCCAGCGCAGGTCGTTACATTGTAAAACACCATGGCAGCGGTGGCACACAACATTGCGCATTGAGAAGCTAAGTGTGTCGGGGAGGAATTAAAGAATAAATTTCCCCCTTCCAATTAAAAGACGTATTTCTGCAACGTGAGCTGAGGGAAGGGAGCATTATCAATGAGGGGAAGAAAACACACTGTTACAACTCAGGAGGCACAATTAACTGAGGCTGGTGGTATGCAATTAAATAGTGCTATTTAGACAGTGCTACTCCCTGCTAATAAACGCAGAACGTATATAGAGGAGACAAACAGGCTTTGGATGTACCTCCAAATCCCAACAGCTGGGGGAACAGATGACTGAAATGTAAACACACGCAGCGGCAAAATGACTACATCAAAGGAAGATCAGGCGACAAGACTGTGCGTTTGGATAAAGGATAAATTCGGAGGATTATTATTCACCATCTTGAAACCTAAAAGGTAAAATAGAAAAACAAGGCTCTTGGAAAAAAGACAGGTTTTATTGAGAAAGATGTAGTTTCCGAGGGTATGATCCGAATTAAATGTATGTAGAGCAAGCGCCACACTACTCCCACACTGTATTAGAGCCTGTTTGAATCATCGGCCCCCTTCTATGCTGCTCCTCATATCACACTGTGTGCAGGGTGAGTGGAGCTCACTGGTGTTGTTAAAAATGTACAATATAAAGCTATAAGCTGGCAACAAGTCAAAATGGGTCACAGAAGTAAAGCAAGTGGAAATCAATCGGCAGATGAGTCCTTTTTTTTTTATTTGTTTGTCAACCCTACTGACATTGAGAACATCTTAAACATACTAAACTCCTAACGCTCCTTACTCTCTCCCCACTTGATTTGTTATGACTATGCTTGACCCTTGTACTGCTGGTGCAGCATGAGCACGTCTTCCTGGGAGACCCGGGTCCATCCCTCGCTGTGGACGTGGTACAGGTTGACCTGCCCTCCACTGTAAGCGTCGCGGAATGTGGCCTGGTAGATGGCGCGCCGGCCTAGCTCGCAGGCCTCCTCCACGGTCAGGTCCTGCCGGAGGCCGCTGTCCATCACACCGTAGGCGTACATGGAGCCCGAGCCCACCGCAAACAGGTCGCCGCACACCCGGTTCCCCTCTGAGTCGACGTAGTAGAGCCCTATGAAGGACAAAAAGGCAGGTCAAGAAGGTGAGTGGGGGGGAGGGGCAAAAGGTGTAATGTTCGATGCAAAAAAGCATCCTCCGTTCTCCTGACTCAGGTGTTGAGCTTTGTCAGGAAAGCTGAGATGGTGTACATCTAATACCGCCGCTCTCGCACAAACAAACACACAAACTTGTAAGCAACACACACACCCCATGTCCTCAAGAGAGAGAATATGAACAGCTGCAACCTCTCCAAGTGAAGTAAGGCTGGCAGATATGAACAGCTGCATCCTCTTCAAGTAAAACGAAGCCGGCCGCGGAACCTGCTGACGAGGCGCGGGCCACATCGCTGTCTGTCCAGGGGCCCTGCTCCGGGTCTTATTGATCCCTGCGAACACGCCAAAAATTAACTATCGACCCGCAACCCGAGCTGCGCAGGTAACGGCACCTCGCACCTCGAGGGGGGGAGGACAAACAGCGCGCTCACATCCTGCGGACACAAGACGAGTACAGCACATTCATATCCTTCCACACACAGAGACATTTCCTTCACCTCCACACATACGAGCGCTTGAATAACACATGGAGGCGCGTGCTCACCCCACACCAAAACCTGACAAACGTGTGATCCAACTGCAGACCCACAATGCTCTGATGGACCTGTGAGGGACAGTTTGCTCCACACCACGCTTCGTGGACACATGCGAGACATTTTGTTCCGCGCCATGACACACTCGCTAGGCCCGATCCCAGAGAGTGACGTGGAACGGGTGACTAGCGCCAGCCTGCAAGCTCGCCCACAGCCAGTCCCGCAGATGGTGAAAAGGCAGCCTGCGAAAAAAAGGCATGTTTTTCATGGCGCTTCACAAAGCGAAACCTGTGAAAATGATACTCGCGCGGAGAAACGCAGGGACACGTGCATATGAAACTGTCTAATATCCACCGCCATCGCTCATCTCCCATCTCCCACATTAAAAAACACTTCAAAAATGCCCTCAGATTGCACATCCTCGCTTGCAGAGTTCCTCAGCTAAACTAGTGACAGTCTATTAGGGATAGAGAGCCACTTGCTTTTCTGAAAAAGGGGGAGCTTACCATTTCTTTCAACTGGCAAATTGCAGCTTCCTCAGCCTGTCGTTAGCTTGCCATGATAATCATCCAGTGCCTGTCTATGCACGGTGGTAATTTGCCATTCTGAGACCTGTCTGTTCCTCTTGAAAACTGTAAGGGACTCGTTAAAACCATAACGGGCAGGGAGAGAGAGTTGTAAAGGCAGGCCTCTTGTGTTGAGTAGCGCAGTTGACGGAGGTGGATGAGGACTCTTTAGGAGGTCCAAGTATAGAAGCGGAGCGGCACCAAAAAACACTTCCCACATTCACATGCCTTTTCCAAACACACCTGGGTCTTTGTAGAGCCATATCGCTTAACTGTCTCCGCACCTCAAACAGTGACGCAGAAAAGGCGGCGATGAGTGATCAGAAAAGAGAGGGTGAAATTCATGAGTTAAAGCGGAAGCGGAGGGGGGATGGTGCCTGGATGGTGGAGCATTGCCAGCCAAGAGAGACTCCTTCCACTCCGTCAATCCACTGACAGGTGCTTAAGGAGCCTTTTTTTTTTTTTTTAAACAGCGGCCAGTGCTGTTTGCTGGACTGACAGCTTTTAGAGGTGGGGTGAGGAGCACAGTGCGACGGATGGGTGGCTAGCATCAAATGGGTCAGTGTCTGTCCGTCATCTGTCCTTCCCACTACAATTCACCGCTGGATCAGGGGTAGAAAGAGAGCAGCAGTTGAACAGAGGGGGGAAAAACACTATTACATCACCCTCTGGGGAGTGGCTGTAAAACTGACTGCCACATGGGTCTTCTCTGACGAGGCCTCATAACACGAGGGTTGCATCCCATTTAATCACCTTATTGCAAACCCGTCATGTCCTTGTGGGGAGAAGTAGAAGGGGGCTAGGCAGAGATTTCTCTGTCGAAAGCAAAGCCTCAACTGAGTTATCAAGCAGTAACTATGCACTGATTACAAGTGTCATAACATTTGATGTTATTACATAGAGTCGCATTCGACAAGCTCCTCTACATAGGTTTTATTTGATTTATTTAGCATGCAGCTTAAGACACTCCATCAAGGGAATAAGTGCTCTTGACATGATTGTAGCCGGCTAATGAGCTTCCCGCCTAATCGCGATTGATTTAATTTACATGACATTTACCTCTCCATTCAATCATTGGCATTGTGGGGACCATGGCAGAGCTCCCACACCTATTGAACTTATGCAGGGATCATTATTACCTCAATTGATTCTCTGAGATTTAACACGTGTCATTTAGGTTTGTTGGCATGCGGGCGGGCTGTCATTGTTCACACGGCCCTCTCTGCTCTCCAGACAAAGCCGGCATCGATTCTCGGCGGGGTGTACCGGGCATTATGCATGCGACCCAATTGTCCGGGGCTGAGACCCAACGTCCATCATACCGCCGCGCTCTCGCTGCCCCGCAGTCCCCGGCTTCATCGATTTCTCATTACTGTGTCACCGCGGCGGCCTCTTTAAGCACACCTTCTGTGATGTACGGCCTCACACTACGTGGCATCCAAAAAGCCACAGCTTCAAGTACAAAAGAGGGGCAAGGGCATAAGAGAGGCTGCATTACCCTCTAGTGGGGAACTCTGGGAACTACGGATGTCTTTACACTTCTATGAAACAGCACATGGAACTGGAAAACCACATGAATTGACAGTTCGGTGCACAAAAGATCGTTACATTTTATGGCTGACAAGAAAAACTGCAGAATCTCCTTAAAATTGTCTAATAATTAAGCATCAGTTAATGTCAAGGTAGATTAACTGCTAACCCTACACTGCAACAAAAGACCTACATTTCAGGCTCAGCTAACGACTAAAGTTCAACCTCAGTTTGGGAAGTAATAAATCATCAAATAAACTCCTTGGGACTAAAGCATGCGGCTGATCGGTCATGACTAATAACACTGACATTGTGTATTTAAATGAGTGGGCTATTTTGATCATCGCATGAGCTGTAAATCTAAATTAATTAGTGAATATCTCATGCCAAGAGTGGGCAGTTAATGTGCGCTTCAGTAATTCTGTGTGTCATACAGACCCAAAATACATTGAATATTCAAAGAAATGTGCAGTGTTGGTTTTAGGATGCTTGGAGTAAAATACATATCTGGTAATAACAAAGACTTAACTGACGAACGAATATAAAAACATGCTGAAAAGAAGGGGTGAAAGAAAATATCGAAAAAATCAAATATTGCAATATTATGTTTTGTGATACTGTATCGATTCTCAAAAACACTGTATTGATTTTTATTTAATCGTTTACATGCAAAGATGAACTAAGTCAATAATTTATTTAATTTCCAAAGAGATGCGCCCTCTCAGTGTATGTGCCCTCTCAAAGTAGTGTTGATATTGGATGTTACAGCAACTGTGATAAATAGATATGCAGATCCCACTGATCTGATGCACAAAAAAAGTAAACTTTACTCAGATTTTATGTATATGGTGGTGTGTTCTTTATACTATGACAGTATTCCTAAAATTAGTTTGAAAAATGGCAATATATTGCCTTAGTTACAGTATCGCAATATACTGACTCATAGCCCCTGTATCATGATACGTATCGTATCGCCAGATTCTTGCCAATACACAGTCCTAATGAAAAGTTTTATATAAAAACAACTGACTATGGAAAATTCTAAATAGCTTGAGGTTGGAGTAGAACAACAGACCCTTAAGAGAGTGAAAAGAAATATAAATCCATACTGCCTCATTTTCAGAATCTAAAATCTTAATTCAAACTAATTAGAATAAGTAGATTAATTGAGTAGATTAATGGATTCGTCAGGCAGAAAATTAATCTGCAGCTCTTTTGAGTTAAAGTCCTTTTTCAAGAAAAAAAAGGAAAACATTTGATGTGAGGATTTGCTGCTTTTCTTTGTTTTATATTATTGTAAAATGACTTTTGAAGACATCACCTTGGGCTCTGGGATATTGTGATGGCCCTTTTTTCACTGTTCTCTGATGTTTATAGACCAATCGATTAATCGCTAAAATAATCAGCAGATTAATCGATAATGAAATGAATCATTAGTTGCAACCAATATAAAAAAAAGTATTTTCTTCTAGAACAAAAAGTTATATTTAGTTATATGTCAAGTTCTAAATCTGATATTACATTGCAAACCCCACCTATCTGTCAACAGTAAAACAAAAACTGAATAAAAAAATTAAGATACTATATATTCACTTTGGAAAAATGTTGCTATCTGAAAAAAAAAGGTGTTTAAATATTTATTGAAATGGCTCCTTACCTCAACACTAAACCATAATGATCAACTTTGTTGGAAGCTGTAGTTTTTTACTGGAAGAAATCATATTTTGGACCATAACCTAACATAGGCCATATGTACATGTGCTGTTGTATTTACCTGGACCTCTCTTGTCCCAGCCACACACCATGGTTCCCATGCTGAGTCCCATGCCCTTGTACTGGTACACCATGTTAGCGAGCAGCTTGGAGGCAGCCGCCACCGAGATGCGCTCCTTGTTGCGCAGCTCGTAGATGCGGCACTGGCGGGCCAGCAGGCGCTCCCAGAAGCTACAGTCTGCGGCTCCTCCGGCCATGGTACCCAGCAGGTAGGGGTTGATCTCGATCACTTTCTTCACTGTCTGCGAGGCGATGTAGGAGCCCGCTGTGGCCCGAGAGTCCACCGCTACAATGACGCCATGCTGGAACTGAAAGAGGCAACAGCAGGGGGTGAACACATTGGTGGAGCACAGTACAGCAGGAGGGGAACACACAGAGCAGTCACTGATTGATCGGTGATCAGAACAGTTTAATTACCTATTAGCTACTTCTTATTTCTGTCAGGACAAAGCAGAAATGTGCTGCTGTTCTATAACTGTCAGACAGACACAATATATGGCTCAGCTCTGCCAGAAAGCTGCTGGATAAAAGGGACGACCTTTGCTCTTCCCTCCAGAATCCTCTATCAGTGAAGTGACAGTAACAGCTGTGTAGTACCAAAGTGAAGACAACAGATTTGGCCAGTCAGAGGGAGACGTCTGCTGGGGAGGTTTTCATCTACCACCCGCCCTCTTCCACTCAGGGATTAAGGGATGAAGTTGGCGTTATTTTATCTTTTCTTTTTTATCAACAAATCCCCTGAAGAGAGCGAAACCAACTGCGGGGATGCGGTTCAGTGTTTACAGTGCTCTGCTCGTTTGACAGAGTGAGAGGGAAAAGCTGGCTCTTTTCATTGTAATGACAGCATATGTCACCATAATGCAATAGTATGGCTCTTTTATGCGTTTTTAATAGTTTTTTTGGACAACAATGGTGTTCTGTGGCAGAGAGGCAGAGGCTATTATCTTGTTAGTAGCATGAATCCATTGTTGGGGTTCAGTGTTTTCACAGGATTTGTTGATAATTACAGAATAACAGCACCCACCTATTCTTTGAGTGGAATGTATCTGGACTCACTTTAATTATCTTTTAAGCCTTGCTTAAATCTTTGTAGCACAGATTGAATTTTAGAGACCCCATTCCCTCTTTTGTTGACATTCATTAAGCTTTAGGGGATCCTACTTTGTTCCTCACTTCTACTACATCCAATGAGCATTCCCACAATAGAGTTTTTGTTGCTGTTTTTTGTGAGACTACTGAAACTCGTGGTGCGTTAGTGTTATGCTGGTGAATATATTTTTATATTTACATCTCCAAGTTTGAACATTACTTGGGAAATGGAAGCAACATTCAATATTTCACCATCATAATTGTACAACTGGTTCTGAAATAGGTCATCAGGTATGGAAACAACTGTCTCAAAATGAACATTTACAGAAAGTATGATAGTATAATTAACTGAATAAATAATGGATGTGAAAAAAAATATTGAAATTAAGTATTGTACAGGCTTTCCCTTCCTACCATAGATGTTTTAAAAGCCTGCCAAGGCATATCATCACTGAAAACATTAACTTACATTTTGACCCATTTGATCCTCTGGTGTACACTTAAATGGCCTAAAAGGGCATAAATATTTTATTTTTATTAAAAAAATGCCAAATATAATAATGATGAACGATACATCAAACAAACTGTGTTTTAATGCTGCAGTCCTCTTTAACTTAATGGATATGACGTCATATGTTAAACTTGAAAACAATAAGACTTTAAAACAGCTCTTTAATGTATTTAACTGTTATTCTGCAATACAAAAAGAAAAAAACTGTACTATTAAAAGCACACAAGCTGACATTATGTAAAATACAAATTGAGGTCATATTTATATTATTGTGTCAAATTATTGAAAAGCATAAACCTAGCTATTTTGTGATTTATCTAATTAAGATAAGATAAGATGAACCTTTATTAATCCCCGGGGGGGATTCAGGTGTCAAAGCAGCAAAGCGCAGATACAGAGTTACAGGTGTACAAAAAGATTATAAAACAATAAATGAAAATACAGAATATACATAGTGAATGGACATAGCGTGTACCGTCCGTCAATAAAAAAATGTAGTCTACAATAAATAGATGTAATATGTGCAGTCTATAAAATGGTATATGGGATGTAGTGTAAAGTAAGTTTAAAGTTTAAAGTGCACCAGTGGTTAAGATAGGTGGTTGCAGATAGATGCAGATAGTCTAGATAGTGCGTGTTTTAAGTTTAAGGTAGTCCAGATAGTCCAGATAGATAGAATTAAGTCAGAAAAAAAGCCATGTGTGGATGCTGCACCAGTGCTGTTGACATCTTGTTTCCCATTCATGCAGGTGCAAATAAAGCCGAATAGCTAAAGTTATATGTACTGACTTGTGACACCTAAACAGTAAGTAATGTCATGACTGTCAAAACCACACACATAGAACTGCTTTTGAAGGCAGAAATGTCTAACACAAAGCTATTTAAGTTATTCCTTAATGCAAACATATAAAAACTGTACTATTAGAAGCACACAAGCTGATATAACATTAAGTATAATACAATGTGTGGTCATATTTATATTATTGTGTAGAGAAATAATTGAAAAACATAAACATAAGCCTAGTTAGTTTGTTATTTATCTAAGTAAACCAGACAAAAGCCATATGTGGATGCTGCACCAGTGCTGTTGACATCTTGTTTCCCATTCATGCAGGTGCAAATAAAGCCGAATAGCTAAAGTTATATGTACTGACTTGTGACACTTATACGGTAAGTAATGTCACGACTGTCAAAACCATACACATAGATGACCAGCTTATGTTTAACGCATTGCATTTGAAGCCTGAAGTGTCCAACACAAAGGTAACGTTGTGTGAACATCTGCAATGATAAAGCGGTTTGTAGCCTTGCTAGCATGCTAACGTTCAAGACGTTATATAAACCCTCAAAGCATGATGTACAGACTCTAACTGATTTATCAGACGCTTATGTTGACAACTATTACATTTCATTAGAGTTAAACAACACCAGCTGGCTGTAATTAGAGACTAATGGACTCACTTTGAAAGCTAACGTGGTGGTTCCGTGCAGGAACTCGATCTTCCTCTCGACGCCGTCATCCTCTCCGCCGCTCAGCGCGTTCTTAACGGAGAAACTGAGCCCGTCTCCCGGCGTGGAGTCAAAGCCAACACCGCTCTGTTCTGGTCCACAACCGAAACCAAAAGGTTGACGGTTATTATCGAAAGAAAAATCCGCACAATCACTGTTTAACACACTAGCGAGAGCCATCTTTGAAACGGTCTGATGGAGATGAGCAAGCAACTTCCGGTGGTTATAGTGAGTAATTGTGGTAAAATCCCCACAGCGCCCCCTGTGTTTGTGGCGGACTGAAGGTACTGCAGGTACAGGTTAATATACAGCTGTGTTAAACCTGCAGTAGGCAGAATGTTTTTGGTGTTATTGGGCAAAAATTCCATAATAACCGTTCAACATATTGTAATAGTATGGAGTTTATAATTTAAAGAAATATAGAATAAAATCTACATTCTATCAGCGCCTAACGGAGAGAAGAGAAAACACAACATTGCATGTAAAGCTTAAAGTGACAGTAAGCAGTATATTTTTGGCATCATCAGGCAAAAAATCCATAATAACCTTTCAGCATATTGTAATTCAAGTGTTCTGAGAGAAAACTAGACTTCTACACCTCCTCATGGCTCTGTTTTCAGGCTTTAAAACATCTAGCCTGTGGCCTGTTGCCAGATCTCAAGAGAGAAACAAGCAACCAAGTCTATAGAAACAAGCCCAAAAGAAGCAACTCTCCCCCCAAAAAGCCCAAAACAAGCGACCTTACCTACTACAATATAAGAGAGAGACGGCCACTCGATCACTTCATACAGTATATGTATGAATTTAATTTAGTTTGCATGCATTGCATCCATATTTAGCTTGTAACTTTACATACAGAAATTTAACGATCCCATATTGTGCTCATTTTCAGGTTCATACTTGTATTTTGTGTTTCTACTAGAACATGTTTACATGCTGTAATGTTCAAAAAAACCTTTATTTTCCTCATACTGTCAGGCTGAATATGCCATTTACCCTCGCTGTGAACCTACGTTTAAAATTGTGTTCCTTTAATCATATTTGCTCCAGTTCTACCTACTGCAGCATTAACTGTGCAGTTGTGACCACAAACAAACACCAAGATAAACGAAAGCAAGATTTCAAAGCTACAACTGTTTGATACTACTTATGTGCTAGGGTAGCCTAGATGAAATAAAGCTAGCTGACAAAAGTTGATAAACTCTGAAGGTTGACTTAATACACTCCTATTTCTAAACTTGATCCCCCCTGAACCACCAATGTTTTGCTTCATCCCGAAGCATCTAATTCAGTCACTCTTTTTCTTTCCTCCACCCTCTTCGCCCTCCTCTCCATGTCTCTATAATATTCCTCTTTCAGGTCCTCTCTCTTTCTTCGGCTCCATCCCTGCTCTGTGATGTGGAAGAGGTCCACATTGTTTCCTGAGTAGGCGTCCCGGTGAGTGGCTCTGAACACTGCTTCTCTTGCCAAGGAGATGGCCTCTTCTTTACTCAGGCTCCACCTCTGCTCTCTATCCAGGACTCCATACGCATAAGGAGATCCTGACCCCACAGAAAAGATGTCCCCCTGCAGTCGGGCTCCATCGCTGCACACATATATCAGCTTTGGGCCGCTGTTAGGGGATGCAGAATGTGCCATCGCAGCAACATCTTGGCTGCTAACAACAGCTGTCTCTTCTGACCTCTCTGCACAGTCAGTGTTACCAGCTTCCTTATCCCAGCCGCACAGTGTAAGAGCCACGCACACGTCAGTCCCTTTAAAGGGGTGCAGCATAAATGAGAGGAGCTTGGCAGTGCCACGTATTGACAGGCGACGTCTGTGCCGCAGTTGGTAGAGTCTGATCTCTCTGATCAGGATTCGCTCCCACAGCATGCAGTCTGCACCGCTCCCAGAGGAGGTGCAGACCAAATGGGAGTGAAGAGGGGTAATCTTGTCAACAGATGGACAGGCAACAAGTCCCCCAGCACTGGCACGTGTGTCTGCAGCTGCAATGACTCCACCTTGGAAGATGAAACTCAAGGTCGTCGTTCCATGACTCAGAGGGAAAGGCCTGCGGGCCGTCACTGAGCGGTTGGCTGGGGAAAAAGGGATTGGAGGTCTGCGGTTGAAAGGGGCAGAGATTGGCAAAGTTGGTATGAAGAATTGCAGCGGGGTGCCACTATCTGTCCCAGATTTCTTTAGTCTCCTCAATCCAAAGTTGTAATAGTCAGTCGTATGAAAAGATGTGACTGTATCTTCGAAATGAGAGGCAGGAAACCACTTGTGATGCACGGGAGTGTCTCTGAAGCCACAAATATCTTCCAAAGCCATAACTGTGTAATGAAGCAGATCCCAGGGATAAGCAGGCAAAAAGTACTCCTTAAACACAGATCAAAGCAGAGTCCATTAGGAAAACGTGCTAAACAAAGCCATAAAAAAAAAGGTAAATCCCACTATGTTTCGTAATGGTGACTGCTGCCACTTAGTCTCCCTCTCTCATCTCACATCTAGTCTGAAAGACCAAGGTTTTTACCCTTTTATAGCCCTCCCAAATATGACACTTTGCACAAAAGCACACACGTACGCCTATATTCAAAACCATTTGAGTTGACATAAGTGATATTTGATCCTACCTGCTGTGAACGTAATATCCAGAGAAGCCATTTTCTGCCAACCCTATATGTTTTGCCGAGTGTCGTCATCTCGCTAGTTGTGTGCAAGTTCATACAAATCTTTTTCATCATTTTCAGTTTGTTGTTAAAAAAAAAAAAAAAGGCACCAACCACCAACAGCAGTATATTGACAAACCTGCTTTACTGTACACTGTAAATTATTTCACAGTACGGTACTATATCATTTTTATAGTGAGGTATTGGGAAATGAAAGCTGTATACTGTGACCTCGCAGTAGTTATGCCAGTATATTACTGTGATTTAGCAGTATGCTGCTATAGAATTACTGTATTTAATTGTAACTTCACAGTAAATGTTTACATTTCTGTGATTTAGCAGTAGGCTTACAATGTAAATTGTACAGTGTAAAATATTTGACTGACACTAAATTACTGCCTACTAGTTGCATTAATGCAACTCAGTAGCCAGTAATGTGCTGTAAATTTACACTTAAAAACCATTGTAAAATACTGAAAAACTGTTTTATCTGTTAACCCGTCAATAACCTAAAACATTGGAAAATAGATTAAATTCAAATAAACAAAAATATGATAATTTTTACACATTTATTTAACATGTATACACCTCTCCTGATGAATTCACAGCAGCTTGCAGTAATCATGGCTGTAATAGCCATGCCTTGCATTAATTCCACAATAAAATTATGAATACTGTATTACATTGTGAATATTAAGGCCTGTGATGTAATTATAATGTACTTTATTGTGAATTATTACAGTTGCATCTTGTGAAATCCTGGTAATAATTTACAGTGTAGCTGTGTCTACAACAACATAATTAGTTATAAAGGAATTGAAGTAGGCCTTATAATTAATCTGATGAAATAAATAAAAATAAACATATTTATAAAAATAAATAAATAAATAATTCTGACAATAAATTTTATTTTTAGGACTGTTACTTTATTTTATTTTACAGTAGTGTGTCTACAACAACAAAATTAGTTATAAAGCAATTGAAGTAGGCCCTATAATTCATTTAATGGAATAAATTAAATAAATATGAATACATATATTTATAAAAAATAATTAATTAATTATTCTGACAATAAATTTGATTATGTTACTTTCGTTTATTTCATAGTAGGCTATAAAAAAACTTGTCTTGCAAAAACATATCTTTAGAAAGACAAAACAATGAACGTTGAAAGCTTTGACATCAAAACATCAACTGTTGAGTTCAATATTTCATGAACAAAAGAACGTGGATGCGCAGTTATCGCGATACTTTACGATACATGCAACTGCAACTACTTATGAAGCCATTTTGGGTCTACATCATCCTGCTACCCAATGAGCGCAGACGTCCTTGCAGAGCCAAGATGGCGTCAGTTTCCTCGTAAGCCGTAGCGCTACGGTCCCATTGATTCCATTCAGTCAGTCGGCTAAAACCATGGCGTCCGGCAGTACTGGGAGCAGGGTGTCCTGCGGGAGAGACTTGAATTGTGTGCCGGAGGTAGCAGACACTCTAGCTGCGGTCGCCAAACTCGGGTGAGGAGAGTTGCAACACTCTGAAAGTTATTTTGTTTAGTAGAAATGAGCTTGTTAGCTTCTGTTAGCATGATGCGCGGGTTAGCTAGTGATGCTAAGCTAGCCGGTGAATTACCAACACGTGCCCAATCACTATGCTTGATACTGGGGTGAAGTGTTTATTTATGCTCACACAAGCTGCTCTGTTAGTATGTTGTTAGCTGGCTGGGTGATAGTTAAGTCAACAGTTTCAATGCTACTTGATGTTATAAATCATGACAGTGTGTTATAATGATGTGCTTTCTTTCTTTCTTTCTCTCTCTCTCTGGTGTCCAGGTTTGATTTCCTGTGCATGCCTCTGTTCCACTCGAGGTTCAGGAGAGAGTTTGAGTTGGAGCCCGCTAAATCCAGATCTGGTGCTCATACCCGGTCAGACCTGCTGCTGTGTGGAAGAGGTTTGTCCTTCTAACTGTTACACATTTTATCCTGTATAGTATCAGGCGTTAGTAGAGAAAGAAGATAAATATACCTCTGCATGCTGAAACGGGCCCTTGATGGATGGATGGATGGAAGAATTGATGGGTGATTACTGTATGATGTCAACAAGGGTTCAATATCTGACATTAGGAATGTTAGGAAATAGGAACCTCAAAGCTAGAAAATGTAATCATATGAACAAATAATCAACTTAAAATACATTTTAATGAAGCAGGCAAGGTATCATAGACACTCAAAAAAGAAATTACATAAGAGATAATGGTTGTATGATATAGCTCAAAATGCAAATATCATTTTAGTGATTTTTAGTATATAAAGTATAGTTTTATGTATGACTTCACTCACACTCTCACTTTTTCCCTATTGGTCTGTCTATTGCAGCATCACTAACAAAAAATGATTTTAGTTTAAGGGCTGTACAATTAATCAAAATTTTATTGAAATCGCAATGACTTTTTATTAGTTCATGTTGATGTATACATATACAGATGTAGTTCCAAAACAAATAAACTTAAATTGATTCATAGTATATTGTGCATGTACATAACAATACCTAGCGTACAAATAATAGTATGGAAACATGCATATCGATATACAATATACCTTAACATAAATTGGTATGGCTGCACAAACAGATACAGGCATACCTTGCACCTATGTACACATGACCTAAATCATATACCTACGCATGCGCACTTGCACCATGTACGCACATACACACACAAACACACACAAACACAAACATGTGTGTCTAAATGTCAGCAATTTGTTTTATAACTATATTCAACCCCACCCATTTCCCTGAGTGATCTCTATATTTTTCAGAATCGTGCAGCCGTAGTTAGTTAGTTTCAGCCTTTTTTGACAGTTGATTTGCAAAACATGGGGCCTGTAAAATCTATATGTTATTACTGAGATCTTGGATGACTCAAGGGATTGAAAGAAACTAATAAGTCAGTTGATCTATATATTTTTTAACTATCCATTTTGCTTTGTCTAGATTGGAATACTCTCATTGTTGGGAAGCTCTCACCATGGATCGACGCAGATTCCGAAATCGAGATCGAGCGCAGAAACTCAGAAGCTGTAAGTTCATCAACTTGGATAAAAAGAGTTCTTTTGATCTTAAGATTTTATGGCATGAGTGAACTTATCTTATCTCTACCCCTCTGAATCTGTCTCCTTGCATCATCCCGGCATGCTCTCATCATTCCTTTTCTCTGCTGTGTTTCTCTCCAGGCTCTGGCACAGGAGTTAAATTTCTCAGCCTACCTGGGTCTGCCCGTCTTCATGATCCCCCTGAAGGGCCCTCACTGTGCCAACTTAGCTCGTCTGCTGCTAAACCACATCCACACTGGACACCACACCTCAAATGTAAGACACAACATTAAAAAAAACACTCAACATGCACGTGTAGATTTTGAATTCTAACTGTTGTTGTCCTTCGTGTCCGATTAGTTCTGGATACGTGTCCCGCTGATGGCGTCGGAGGACATGCGGGAAGATCTGATTGAGAACGAACCGAGCGCTTGCGTCGATGACAGTGTTGATGAGAAGACCTGGAGCTGGTTAGTGTCACGCCACCAGTCTACTTCCTGAGCAGTCGAGTGCCGTCTGCATGCTAAAATAGCCGCCATTGATTTCCTTTAAAACCGTGACTCATTTTGTTTACTTGCCTCTGCTCCTTTAGGTGGCACTCATTTAGAACCCTTTGTGATTACAACAAGAGGATCTGTCTCGGTGAGAAAGCACACTGTGAAGCACCAGCCCGGGGGCTAAAGTCAGTGCATTAAGAAGAAATAATTATGTCCGTGTCTGCTATTGAAAATGCACTCTTTCTTTGTATTCCTGAAGCTATTGAAGTTGCAGCAGACATGCCTTCAGACACTGTGATCGATAAGTGGCTCGGGGAGCCCATCAAAGCAGCCATACTTCCCACCAACATCTTCCTAACTAATAAGAAGGGCTTCCCTGTTCTGTCAAAAGCCCATCAGCGAATAATCTTCAGTCTTTTCAAGGTATAATTCCACAGATTCAACAGAAATTAAACACCAGCCATATTTTGGAAGTGTTGTTTTAATAGAAAACAATCTCTTTTCTTAGTTGGAGGCCCAGTTCATCTTCACAGGCACCAGTCGCCACACTGAGAAGGATTTCCGGTCCTACCTGCAGTACCTAGAATACCTCAACCAGAACCGGCCCGCACCAAACGCCTACGAGCTCTTTGCCAAAGGCTATGAAGACTACCTGCAGTCTCCCCTCCAGGTGAGGAAGTGCTCATTTGTTTTCACATATTAGGGAAAAAAAAGTTTTTTAACCTTTTGATGATGAAGACTAAAGGTATTTTTTTCCTCTCTTTAGCCACTCATGGACAACCTGGAGTCTCAGACCTATGAAGTGTTTGAGAAGGATCCTATTAAATATTCCCAGTACCAACAGGTAAGTCCAGCAAAGCCTAAAGTTAGCCATTCAAATTACACACATCTTTACTCTGCATATGCTGTGAATTTGGAAACAATATCTACAACGGGGAGTGTATATCTTTAAGTTGCAGGCTCATTGTGTAGTCTACCGAAAAGTGTCTTTTATTTGTAGAGCATCCATTGGTTTGGTATCAGATTCAAGACAAAAATATAATAATATAGCAAAGTTATCTTGCCTGTTCTTGCACTGAGCTTTCGTTTAAAATGTTTAATTTGCTCTCCAGTGAATGTTTGCATTTATAACTGAATGGAGAGCTTGTACTGACAGGACAGATTATCACTTGTGTAGCGCTCTCACACCACTGACATGTCTCTGTTTGTGTGAAATTGGCGTAAGACGAGACGCACAACATATTGATGCTCCTGCTTTGTCCTTGTGTTTGCAGGCTGTATATAAATGTCTACTTGACAGAGTTCCAGAAGAGCAGAAAGACACAAATGTTCAGTGAGTACCTCTACCTAAATCTGTTTATAAACAATAACAATATAGTTTGAATTACTTGGTGTCTGGATAATGATTTATACCTTGAGATTAAATTTTTTTCAACCAACAGACTCATCTCCTGATAAAGCTCCATAGGGGCCGTTCACATGTCGCGTTTTTTGCGCCTAAAGACGTGCGGAAGTTGCGCTTTAATGAGGGAGCGGGGCAGAAGCGTTCCCAAGCCCCTTTTTTTCACGATGCACCCAGAGATAAAAAAAAAAATGTTTTTGGAACACGCAGTACATGTCATGTGACAAGGAACAACCAATCACAGCCGTCAGTTATCTTTTCTTCCATAAATATCAGTTTACGGTAAATGAGGAGGACAAGGTAGTCATTGTAGTGGCTACCCAGAGCTTTATGGTCTGTCCCATTGACTATTTTACTTGCTTCACCCTTTCCATCCAAGGAGGTTACAACATCCGGTTAAAAAAGGTCAATCAACTTGACACAGAGAAATCTAGCAGTAAAGCTAGAGTGAGGGATTTACGGTGCTGGAAATCCATTTATCTTTGTTTTGACTTTGTTTAGCCAGTGAGGCTTTCTCCTAAATCACCATCATCGTCATCGCAGCAGGCAGGTTTCGGTTGCTTAGTAACGGCAGGTGTGACAGGAGCACAACCTCCCAAGCACCTTGGAATGGAATGAAATGAATAAAATGAAAGCGGCACGACTTGCATTTTCCACACGTTTTCAGACGCAACATGCGAACGGCCCCTTATACTACCTCTAGTCGTTAAACAGGGTAACATGCTTGAGAAAATAATGAGTGATATACAACTCCAGTGGTGAGATAAGTCCTGTCATCTTTCTCACAGGGTGTTGATGGTGTTGGGAGCAGGTCGGGGTCCCCTGGTCAACGCGTCCCTGCGTGCTGCCAGACAGGCAGACAGGAAGCTGAAGGTGTACGCTGTGGAGAAAAATCCCAATGCTGTAATCACGTGAGTAGAAATATATGCATTTGCCTTTTCAGTTTAACTTTTATCATCAATTTGTAGAGCCTTTTAAATGTGAAATGCTAGTGGTATTGATTCCATGCACAAACATTTGAACCGGTCCGTACTTGTACAGGCTGGAGAACTGGCGCTTTGAGGAGTGGGGTGATCAGGTGACAGTGGTGTCATGTGACATGAGGGATTGGGCAGCACCCGAGAAAGCCGACATCATCGTCAGCGAGCTGCTGGGATCGTTTGGCGACAACGAGCTTTCCCCCGAGTGCTTGGATGGAGCGCAGCACTTTCTCAAAGGTACTTTTAGTGTTGTGGTTAAAGTGAACTCTCTCGGTTGTTCTTTTTTTTTTTTTTTAAATGATCAACTACAAATGTAGAGGCGGCGTCATTGAATGCACCCTCGGTTGTTTGCCACATCAAACACGAGGAAAGCATTCGTCATCCTCCATTACCTCCCATGCTTCCTCGCATCTCAAATCACTTTCTCTTTTCCTCGTCTGGTCACGTCAATCTCAGATGGCGGAGTGAGCATCCCCTGTTCCTACACGTCCTTCCTGGCTCCCCTGTCCTCCTCCAAGCTGTACAACGAAGTGCGGGGCTGCCGGGAACGCGACAAGGACCCAGAGTGCCATTTCGAGACGCCCTACGTGGTGCGCCTGCATAACTTCCACCAGTTGGCCGAACCCAAGCCGTGCTTCACCTTCAGACACCCTACAAAAGGTAGACATAAACGCACTAAACTCATATTGTACGCCAAGTAACACTTTGACATGATGCGTTTTGAATATGTTTGCTTTGTTTCTACTTTCAGATATGAACAATAACCGGTATCAGTGCCTCAGATTCCCAGTGGGCTGCAACACCGTGCTCCACGGTTTTGCTGGCTACTTTGAGACCACGCTGTACAAAGATGTCACACTCAGTAAGTCATCTTTATAAAGAGGAAGTCATGTTCTGCTTTTAGATCAAAACATTCATGTTTATATTGTGTGTGTTTGTGGCAGGTATAAAACCGGACACACATTCACCTGGAATGTTCTCCTGGTTCCCGATCCTCTTCCCACTCAAAGTAAGTCATACAGTCAGTACTTAAAGAAATCCTCTAAAGCTACGTTTTCACCACAGGAACTTTCCCTCGGAACTAAGAACCTTTTGAGGAACTAACTGCGTTTCCACCACAGGGATCAGGGTCTAAATTAAGTTCAGGGACATTTAAGGGGCCTTTTTACCCCTGAAAAGGCCCTGTTCGTGGGGTAGTACTTTCTGAAATTACAGGAACTTTCGGGTGGAGTTTGCAGGGATGATCGGATTGATCAAACACACATACAGCACCGCTGCTTCAACGGTACTCGTGCATTGCTTCATTCATAAACAAGGAAGTACTCTAGTATCGATTTAGACCATTTTAGGAAGCGGGAAGAGCATTTTTCTTTTTTTATAACATTTAAAGTAGAGTTGGGCTCTGCTGTTGGCTTTCTGACTTATTTTAAAAAAGACAGAGAGAGAGAGATCGTGCGTGCGTGCGTGCGTGCGTGCGTGCGTGCGTGCGAGCGAGCGAGTGGTAAACAAGCGAGAGACAGCACGGCGGTGCTGTGAATGAGAGAAAAAAAAGCTATTTTCTGTTTCATGGCGTTAATGTTCTGAAGCACAAATAAATAACCTTAAATCGCTCAGCAGATGATTTACTGTGGAGACAGATGCTCTTAGTTTCATATTCCTCCGCTGCATTCATTACATCTAATGTGCTTCAGTAAATATATGCAGCAGTAAATATCGTCGCAGTGAGACAAATCCTAATGTTTATTTTCCAGCTTGTTTTTATAGATGAAACTGTCGGACACACTGAACTGCAGTCTGCAGAGTGTGTTTACAGCTGCGACCACCAGCTGCCCTCGACCCATGTCATGTTGCTTTTCATGCGTCAGTGGACTAATTTGCCTGATCTTCCCAGGTCTTTAGACCGCGGTGGAAACGCAGAAAACAGTGGGCTAAAGGAACCTTTTAGTTCCTTAAAAGCAGTTCTAGGGACTATAAAGTCCCGGGAACTTTTGGTGGAAACCCGGCTTATATGTAACAGTATACGTCATTGCATTCACATATTAATCCTTCACTTCTTACTCAAATTCTCCCTTCCAATAGCAACCCATCGCCATATCCCGGGACGAGGACGTCACAGTGCGATTCTGGCGCTGCAACAACGGGAAGAAGGTGTGGTACGAATGGGCCGTGACCGAGCCCTCCTGCTCCGCCATCCACAATCCATCAGGACGCTCCTACACCATCGGCCTGTGAAGATGACACGTCAGCGTCTCGGTGGCAGTTGGAGTGGATGTGGCCCGGCTCTTTTTATACATGCAGTTAAAACCTGGACTTGTGGTGCAAAAAAAAAAAACCCTAAAGTGCAGTCTGGGTTTTAAAATGACCAGTGGTAGGCACTTTTTGAGTCGGCGATGGAAAAAGTTGAAACCAGATTTTTCAGTCTGTGTCTCAGCAGGCGTGGCCTGTCACCTGTACACAAAGTGTGTTATTGCTGTGAGATTGGCTCATTCACATTAGGTCAAACACCTCACCACTGGTTTTGTTTTTTAAAGTCTTTTTTTTCCCTCTACTGTTCTGAACAGGCGTTGAAGACATACACACTCAATCCAACAGAACCTTTGCCTTATCAAACAAACACATATTTCATACCGATACAGTGGAAACTACTTATAGTGATCACGGTTACAGTCATCAAAACGCTTATATGGATCAAAAAGCTTGGGACAGAATCATTCCTATTCAAATGCTGGTTAAATAATTTGGTTATAGTAATCAAGTAGTTCGCTTCCAGTGTTCATTTTGGGTCTTTTCATACATGACAACATATGGAAAAACAATATTTTTTTGCTTTACTCCCTTGATACTTTGCCTCACGGTAACCCGTCTCCGTTCCAGCTGGTTACCCGAGGCTTGTGCCGCGTGCACATTGAGATCATGACGGGAACATTTTCCTCTTCTCTCAATGAAACAAGATGTAGCAGCAAAACTCAGTGTTCCTCAACTACCTTACAGAAAACAAATGTGCTCGGGGAAAGCACCTGTGGTTGAAGCCGCCCTCGTCAGGTGGATTGATAATGCCCGGTCACGTAATGCCCCCTTAAAGTGAAACTCTGCAGATCCTCAACCAACCAGCAAAGCCTCACCCCACGCGGATCCTCGGTGAGGGAAAAGGCAGACGAATTAGCAGCGAGCCAGTAAATAGAGAAGCTGTCTTTTTCATTACTTTATATTCATGCAATTAAGATACACGTGTCAATTAGATGGTAATCTGTATGGGAAATAATAATCATCCGCTTATAGAGATCAATTTGACCCGAACAGACGTAATCACTGTAAGAGGTTTCCACTGTAATTAAATGCTGATGAATCACTCTTCTCCTCAACACAAGAGGGTCAGAGGAATGTTATTCACGTCACATACCATTTTGTTCCGGTGTCGTCTCTTCATATATTTTTGTTATTTTGTCTCTGTATGTTTGAACCATGTCAATAAAAACACTGTAATGTTCTCCACATGCTCTGCTGTACTTTGTTTGGTATCAATGCGCTCTGCACGTTTATGAATAAGCAGGAGCAGTGTTTGTTTGTTTAAAATGGCAAGTTGAGCTGCAGGGATGTTGCAGTAGTTGTCCAGTAGGTGTCACCCCCCCAGATGACAATCTTCTGCACCACAAGAAATCAATAAGTCTTGGCTCACGCTAACCTAATGTGTGTTCACCAATAGTCTGTTTAAATTGACTTTTGCTGTGAGTGGAAATTCATTACCTCAGGAGCCTTGTACCTCTTTAGCACAAGTTCAAACTCTTAACAGACCTGTCGGGTGTAATGACACTTAGTCACCACTTCTAAACTTGACACAATAATGTATTGTACAAGTGTGTTTCTGCATCAGTGCAGCCGTCAAGATCAATTTAACTCTCAGACGCTTCAAAAGTACTTAAATATGCTCTTCAATCACAGCCGTCACAGTAATCCAGCTCTCTAGAGTCTGACACCTTCCACCTCCTGACACCCGTCTAGTCTGTGCACCCCCATTCACCATGTTTTCTTTGAGCTATACCATTACTTTGAGTCTAGGAGTGTCAGCCTACATACACTTCCTGTGTGGTCTTATCATGCTGCATGCACTCCTTTGTACATATCTTAGAAGCTGCAGTAGACACACACACACAACTGGGGGCAAAAGAGGATTGAAGTGTTTTGCCTGCTTGAGCAATTCTAAATTGAAGTAGTGATATCATGCACTGTATTAAGCATAATTATTTTATGCAGGCAAGTCTAATTATAAGTAATTTCCCATAAGTTATAATTTGACCTATTTTTTTAAACTGCTGGTTAGATATCTTGTTTAATTATCATTTGAGCAACTCAAATTTAGTTTTATCATTTAATTTTTTTTAAAGAAAATTAGAATAAAAGTCTATCTAGGCCTTGAATACATTGAAAAGCAAGCATAAACTGGGGGTGCATTCTGTCAATGGGAAACCCGGGTATGGAGGACCACAAGAGTCACGGAAATAGTAATAAAGCATTTCATTGATATCTAACTAATTGTGAAATAAAAAAATAGGCTTTAATAAATTTGCTTACAAATGTATTCATTAAATGGATTAAATTATTTGACATTTTAATGATCAATAAAAAGAATTATAAAAATAATATACAAACGTAATATTAATCCATCAATAAATAGTTCAAATTAAAAAAGGGATTTACTAAAACACAATAAAACTGCCAACAAGTACATAATTTAAAACATACAAAAAAACAATTTCAAATTTATTTGAAAATGTAGTTGAAAAATAAATAAATAATTGGATTCACAGAATTAAGAATACAGTTTTTAACCAAAAAAAGGGCAACTTCTTTTTCCATTTGCATTAGCATTTCCCTGCTGCTTTTGCTAAAACATTAGCATAACATGAGCCTGTTACATCCCATGTGGCTAATTTGCATTTCTTTTTGCCTTGTTTTTCTGTAGCAAGGATGTGTTAAAGTGTCACGTTAACCTAAATGCAGAGGCTGAATGGTAAAGCTAAATGACTCAAATCCAATAGCTAATACGTTTAGTAAAAGTAGCAGAGAAATGCTAATGCAAATGGGAAAAGATGATTAAATGTCTGATTAAAACCTGTATTCTTAATTGTAAAAAAAAAGTTATTTATTTCTCTTTTTAAACTGTATTTTCAAATGGATTTTTGAATTCCATTATTTACTTAGGAATTAATTAATGTATTTTAGATGATGTTTACTTATTGAAATTTTGATGGTGTTTTTGTAAATCCCTTTTTAATTTGAACTATTTATTGATGGATTGATATTTCAATTGTAAATTATTTTTATAGTTCCTCTTTTAATTGCCCATTAAATGTCTAATAATGAATTATATTGTAATTTAGTTCATTTAATAAATACATTTGTATGCAAATTTATTAATGCCTATTTTTATTGTACAATTAGTCATTCATCAATTAAATGCTTTACTACTATTTCCATGACTCACATGGTCCTCCATACAATAGAGTCCCCACTACAGGGGGCGGGGCCCGAGGCGTGTTGACAGTTTGGGCTGCGCTGATTGGTTGAAAATAACCAACTTTTTCATTTATCGAGGCTGTCAGCTGGAGGTCTTTTGTTATCACGTTCAGCCGACAGGAAGAGTTTACCCAACATGAAGTCTGTCACTTAACAGGGAGCTTTCAGGGGGTTCAAGTCACTGCAGCTGCCAAGAAGGTGAGTCCGCACTTATATTTATCAGCTGTTTCTGCAGGTTTATATAGCAAAACACAGAGCATGAGTCTAGTGGTGCTGATCAGGTGCTGATGGGCTAATTGCTAATTCCGGTTGGTGGTGACACAGGAACTCAGGTTGGTCCTGCAGAATTTTAAATATCTTATCATTTACCATTTTTTTTAAAGTTATGTGTCTCATTTTACTTAAACAAATTATGAAAAGTCTGTTTGTGGTCACTAGTAAATCTTCCAGACTATTAGGGCCAAATTGAGGGGGAAAAAAAAATCAGAGATTTCGAGAATAAAGTCATAATATTACCAGAAAAAAAGTAAGAATTTAATGAGAATAAAGTCATACTATTTCAAGAAAAAATGTCATTTCCTCTTTCGCAGAAGAGGTGATTTCCCCATCAGGTCCGTGTGGTTCTTTCTTGCACAATCTTTTCAAGGTCCTGATGCTGATGATAATGTGGTGCTGATGTGCCAAAAGATGAAGTATTTCGTTATTTGTGAAACTTATGCTAAAGTATAACTAATTTCTCTCATTTGCTCTAATTCCCCTCTAAAATGACACATAATATACTACTTTATAATATTATGATTTTATTCTCATAATACTATGATTTTTTTTTTTCTCTTAAGGTATGACTTCATTCTCATAATATTACAACTTTTTTTCTCCTAAATTTATGACTTTTTTCTCATAATATTATGGCTTTTTTTCTCCTAAACTTATGACTTTATTCTCATAATATTCCAACTTTTTTTCTCATAAACCTATAACTTTACTCTCGTAAACCTATGACTTTATTGTTGCAAACCTATGAAGTTATTCTCATAATATTATGACTTTATTTTCGAAATCTCCGATTATTTTTTTTTTTTATGAACGTGGCCCTAATACTCCATCGTAAGATGGAAACCAATGGCATCAGCATTGTTGACATTTAATGGTCCATATAGGAAAGTGGTGGAGAAATGACTCTGCAGTTCTATATCCTGGACATTTGCTGAGTTGTTAATCTTTTTTTAAACAACTCTACCTTCATTATGTGCAGGCTTAATAGGGAGGAGCTGGACAGGACTTCAGGATGACCCAGGGTCCTAAGAAGCGGAGCAGCAGCAGTGGGCTCGGTGGTGGTGGCAGTCACTCGGAGCCCCCAGACTCCCAGTCCGGTGTGGGGAAAGATGCAGGAGGAGGCTCCGGGGTGGCTCTGAAAAAACAGATCGGCCTAGTCAGCGCCTGTGCCATTATAATCGGTAAGTACATCCATGTGGTGTTTGTTTCCCTTCACTCATGAACTGTATGAGTGTATCCTAAATGAAGCATATTACCCTCAGGCAGTGAAGCTCCAGTTTATAAGAAAATGACAATTTGCATAAATAATCCATTGCATATAACAGTTGAGTTGGCTTTTATACAGTATGTATCATCAGTGCAGAGTGCAGACACAAATAGCCAAAGTGTAGTAAAATAAACACCTAAATATGTATTTTGGATGTTTTCTTTTCGCTAGTCTCAAAGAAGACGTGTTATGGGGGCAAAATAGCCCAAAATCTAAAAAATTGTTTAACCTGGGGTGTCTCCCCTTAAAAGGTAACACTGATAGAACATCCAACCCTGTTTCTGATTTGTTTCATCTGTCCTCTGTGACTCCCTCAGGCAACATTATTGGATCAGGGATTTTTGTGAGTCCTAAGGGGGTCCTGGAGAACGCCAGCTCGGTGGGCGTGTCCATCATTGTGTGGGTTTCCACTGGAGTTATCACAGCCATCGGTGCTCTCTGCTATGCAGAGTTAGGTGTGACCATCCCCAAGTCGGGGGGAGACTACTCCTACGTCAAGGACATCTTTGGTGGACTGGCTGGGTGAGAACAAAATGCTATTTGTCTGATTATCAGGTTAAGATTAAAGCCCCTATGTGTATCTAAAAATCTGATTAAGGTTACTTCCTGTGGAAGTATCAAAAGCAGTATTAGACACAGATCTGACGTGAGGATACTGAGAATAAAGGGCTGAAAGCAACACACACTGAACTCATGTTAACTGGGACATTTTTCTATGAACAAAAACTTCAGAGACCATACATGGCAGGAATGTAACAAGCCTTTTGAAATTAATGAGAATTTGCAGTAACCCCCTTGCCCTCATCCCTCCCCCCTCCACAACCATGATCACCACATCATTAAAGCCACTACTAATGTTTAGTGTTTTGTGTGTCCAACATCCCAGAATGCCGCTGACCCAGTTCCACTCATTTCTCTTGTCTTTAACAACAATGCCCCAGTGCATTTCTATAATGCACCTCTTAATTTCCTTGTTTTCCATTTACATTCTGCGGTAACGAGGGCCAGTTTGCTCACACAGTGTATGTGGTTGTGTGCACTCGCTGGTGTCTCATTAACCGAGTCCTGCCTGTGTCGTCCCCCCAGGTTTCTGCGTCTGTGGATTGCGGTGTTGGTCATCTACCCCACTAACCAGGCTGTGATCGCTCTCACCTTCTCCAACTACATCCTGCAGCCCTTCTTCCCCTCCTGCCTCCCCCCAGAGAGCGCCCTACGCCTGCTGGCCGCCGTCTGCCTGCGTGAGTCATAAAATCAAATTGAAGATCAAATGGCTGTTGGTTGATGCAAGTGCATAAACACACATAGATCATGACGCATTCAAAGCTCACGCTGAAGAATAATTTCAGGCATGGAGAATTTATTTGATTTTATCAAGACTATAGACCCTTTGTTAAAGAAAGATGCTCTGTCCAAAAAAACATTACAGGTGACAGATTTAATTGTTGGCGATGGTATATTATGGCTGTGCAAAAACTACGTAGCTTGGCAGCGAATGCACACCAAATGCAGCACCCACAATACAGTAGGCCTACAACACAGTGTGTAAAACAGTTTTATAATGTTATTATTTATGTCTTCTGTATCTGGAGGAGCTTTGTCAAGTCTGAAAAAAATAACTTGAGAGAGATAATTTGAGTAATCTCATCTTAAGTTTGACAACCAGCTTGGTACAAATTCTTTAACAAAAAGCCTGAAAATCAATGTACCAGGTAACAAAAGATGCTGCATTAACAATGCATGAGCTGCATTATGTGGCAATGTAGGAGATTGAGCCATACTAGGCCCCAAAAGTCAGGATATCTCAGCCTATGCTGCATCGATGGCAATGTCCATCTGTCAGTCGGCCCACCGCCTTGGTCCAGACTGACATATCGTAAAAACTGTGTGAAGGATTAAGATGATCACATTTAGAATGAGTTAACATGCTAATACACTAATATGTTAGCATTTAGCTTAGAGCACCACTGTGCTAAGTACAGACAGAGCCTAAGAACCACAGAGATGCTAGTATGGCTGTAGACTCTTAGGAACTTGTGAATGACAGATTAAACAAGTCTAACTTAATGGAAGAGCAATACTTTAAGGTGCAGTGTGCCTGTTCCTAATACATTCGTGCAGCTCCCAGCATCTAGTGCATTTTTTTTCTAAATTAAGACAAGGGTCAAACTGTTTATCATAAGTGAACATTGACCCATTTTTCTTCCTGTCAAAAATTGCATCAATCCAGTTTCTTTTGCATCTGTATCCAGAGAGCTATAATCTCAAGTCTTTCGTATTCAGATAACATGATAAATATCAAAACACAATGTAGTGGGCGGTGGGTGAAATCAACACTTGAGTTGCACGAGCGTCATTTTTCACATTCTAGATGGCATCATATTATTTGTAGAAAAACGTACTGTATGTCAGTGGAATAGTATTTCTCACACAACAACAGATATCATGCTGACTTTCCTCTTGCTGTCCTGTAGTGTTGTTGACATGGGTGAACTGCTACAGTGTGCGCTGGGCCACGTGTGTCCAAGATGTCTTCACCGCTGGCAAGCTTTTGGCCTTGGGTCTCATCATAATCATGGGCTTCGTCCAAATATGCAAAGGTAGTATTCAGTCAGTCCCTTTCACTCAGAGTAATATTCTTTTATATTCTTGCTGTCCATGTCTCTCTCTTAGGGCAGTGGTTTACAATGTTTTTGTCTTTTAGCCTTTTTAATGTCAAGCAGTGTCAACTCAGACTGCTACTACTATCCAGTATTTCACAATAAATAGTTTTACTCTTATTTCTTGTTAATCCTCTTGCGACTTCATCCTCCTCCCTAATTTGGAAATCATGGTCTGTATAGACAAAGAAACTCTAGGACATAGTTTTATATTTTTGCCGATTCTGATCTTAATCTTTCAGTCAGTATCAAGTCTTCTACATCATATGATTCAGGGGAACCTACCCTTTCTTTTCAGTGCCGTGTAAAGTCCCCATCATGCATTACCTTTGTGTGAGCATACTATATTTGACATAAAAAACTTTTGTTGAATAAATATTTTTTGTTTTTTCAATGTGAAAAGTTGTATTTAGCGCAGCATCAATGCTACGCCAGGCTTTTAAGATTAAAGGTGTGATGCCAAAAGAGGGGGAAAAAGGTTTTTTTTTTTTGAAGCAGCAACGCTTTAGCTACCATCACAATATAGTCCCCTCGTGCCTCTCACGGGATTTGTGATTCCAAAGTGAAAGAGGGATTACGGTCCCTCATAGCTCTTCATCCCACTCTTAATCCACAGCACACACACAAACTCATTCATGTGACCGAGCACCCTTATATCCCACTTTGTGTGACATAGAAGCCAGAGATGCAGTCTAATTAACGTCTCTCTTGTGCAGACCTTTATGTTGACTTAAACAGGGTATCTCTGGATTTCAACAAATGAAATACTTTTGTAAGGCATTCTTAATGTTGTTTGGGTAAAAACCTGAAGAACAAAACACCAGACCTCTCTGAATAGAAGTCTTTCATAACCATAAGGATGACCTGTATAGTAAAAACACATTATTAGACCTCTGCATCTGTAATCAAAAGGCAGGAGTGAACTATGTACAACATAGAATAATCAGAACAGAAAGACCTTTAAACGTCCTTTTAAAAGCATCTTATGTTGTGTCTGGTGACCTCTGCTGATCAGATTGTGGTAGTGAAAATCTGCTCACATCAACTTCATTTTTCTTTTTGGTTCACAGGTCACCATCACTGGTTGCAGCCAGCCCATGCCTTTGAGACCTTCCGAGACTACGACGTCGGTCACATAGCTCTGTCCTTCCTGCAAGGCTCCTTCGCTTATGGAGGCTGGAACTTCCTCAACTACGTCACAGAGGAGCTGGTTGACCCATACAGGTAACACGAGCACATTTGCACAAACAACAAACCCCACAGAAATAAAAAAAAAAAAATAATTGTGCTATTGAGATTAAAAACAAATTGATTTATAAAGACATTTCAACAACAAAGAAATAAAACAACTTAAGATTTTATCAATGAGAAAAAAAGTTCTGAAATAAATCAGTGCAAAATACTGAAGGAGATGGCAAAAAGAAAACCAAATAATTTTGCCAAGAATAACATAAACATTTGTGACAGAGGAAGATGTGTTGCAACACGATGGCACTTATCCCACAACCGAGATCCCCACAATCTGTACCTGATAGAGAATCCACAGAGTTGTTCTAAATCTTGGAAAAAGCAAATGATTTACATGTCTGGTGTTGTATGTATGGATTACTGAATGTGTCTGCAAACAGCTATTTAATTGTTAGGGGTCCTGAAAACATCACACACACACACACACACACACACACACACACACACACACTTGTATAAAAATGCATGTTAAATATACAATATGTGGCCACTTTATTAGGTACACCTGTACAATCTAATGCAATCGAAGAGAGTTATATCCATTGAAAAGGCAAGAATTAGATTCACTGTACTTTGTTTTGGGCAGTAAATATCATGAAATTAGATTCATTAACATTAAAGGAACAGTGTGTAACAATTAGGGGGATCTATTGGCAGAAATGGAATATAATTAAGTGTTTTCTTTAGTGTATAATCACCTGAAAATAGGAAATTTCGTTACCTTAGAATGAGCTGTTTATATCTACATACGGAGCGGGTCCTTTTCACAGAGCCGACTGCCATGTTTCTACAGTAGTCCAGAACGGACAAACCAAACTCTGGCTCTAGATCGTGTTTTTGCATCGGCCACCGTAGTTCTCCTACACACTTGGCACACAGGAGAAGCTTCAATTGTTTCCAATCTGCAACCTCACCTATAGATGCCGCCAGATCCCACACACTGCACCCTTTTAAATGTTTGTTCAATTTAAACCACTTAAAAATGTTGATCCCAGACACCACAGACAACTTCATATACCATGAACCGCTATCTTTTTCTTTCATCCTCCTCCCAGGAATCTACCGCGTGCGATCTTCATCTCCATCCCCGTGGTCACCTTCGTTTACGTGTTTGCCAACGTGGCCTACATCACGGCCATGAGCCCGCAGGAGCTGCTGGCCTCCAACGCTGTGGCAGTGGTGAGAAAACAGACCCACCACAATAACTCTGAATGTATAGAAAGCAGGTAGCTAGAAGCTTATCAGAGCTTGAAATGGAGTAGTCGCGTTGCCTAGCAACCGTTTACAGTGACCCCATTGATCTGACACATGCTCCCCATCATTAAGCTTGTAACGCTCAGTCTGTCGCCCTTTGGCTCTCCATTTTGAAATGTCTTGATTGCTCGCTGTAATTCAAGTGTGTGTTTTCAAGTGTGTACTCGTTCTTTCCTCCTCTTCTCTCCACTCCTAATAATCCTCCCAGACATTTGGAGATAAATTGCTCGGAGTAATGTCGTGGATCATGCCCATCTCTGTGGCGCTCTCCACCTTCGGGGGGGTCAATGGCTCCCTCTTCACGTCATCGCGGTCAGTTTGTCCTCCCCCATCCCGTTCTGTCCTCTCTTTCTTCTTGTTTTAATTTCTGTGGTTGCCATGCTTTATTTGTTGTTGTTGTTGTTGTTGACGCTCATTCCCATGCTGATATTTGAGCCCATACCTGTAGATTCTCATGGAGAAACTGGGTAAGCAGAGAGAAAATGATAAGCTAAACAGGAATAAAATGCATGAGCAGTGTAAATGTTCACCTCTGGGGCCACGGGCTGGGTTTCAGATTGTAGGGAAAGAGCCTGAATAAAAAAAAATTGACTCCTCTGGTAAGATGACCCCACTTGACCAATAACCCAAAGTGCTGTGCCCGTTGCACTCCTGTTTTCACCCTTGACATGTGCAGTCTGTCTCTTCAGTGTTGTTTCCGTTATCACCTGAACTATGTGTTTCCTGAGCTCTCAGCTGGCGAGTGCTCACGGTACACGAGCACCAGCTGGCTCCGCTCTCAGGACTCAACGCTCTTTGGTTCTTTGGTCTCTCAGGCTGTTTTTCGCCGGAGCGAGAGAAGGCCATCTCCCACGTCTGCTGGCCATGATTCACGTCAAAAGCTGCACTCCCATCCCAGCCTTACTGTTCACTGTGAGTCCTAACAAAAACACCTTTTGTGTGCTCTTTGTCCTCACCTTGTGCAGAAATGATGACTTTCCCCCCCCTCTCGCCACATTCAGTTGATGTCCACTCTGCTGATGCTGTGCACCAGCGACATTTACACCCTCATAAACTACGTGGGTTTCATCAACTACCTCTTCTATGGCATCACTGTTGCCGGGCAGATTGTGCTGCGCATCAAAGAGCCTGACATGTATCGACCCATCAAGGTAAAGACGTGGACAGAGCACTCAAGTGCCATGGCATAGTGGCAACACAAGGGCGTGATATCAAGTACACTGTATGTATAGTGTAGTGTAGTATTCATCTAAATGGTTTTAAGCGGTCTATGGAAGGCTACAGAGATCACTTTTTGGCCAAACTTCTATCTAATTCTGGTTGATTCATAACAAACAATCCAATTCCAATCTTTTAAAACAATGACTCTGCACTGACTGATCAAGAGAGGTATCCATGCGGCACAGAAAAGATGTCTAAAATGTATCAGTACTTGTTTTATGATAAGACCACATGTGATTTGAATTTCTTTCTCTTTTTACAACACCGTCTGTCCCTCGTCCTCCCAGGTGAGCCTGGTATGGCCAGTGATCTACCTGCTGTTCTGGGCCTTCCTGCTGGTGTTTTCGCTCTACACTGAGCCTATTGTCTGCGGTATTGGTCTGGCCATCATGATGACTGGTGTCCCTGTATATTTCCTGGGAGTCCACTGGGAAAACAAGCCACAATGTTGTGATATTACTATGGGTAAGGCAACATCCTGGTGTCTTGGATAAAAGACGTCAAGACCTTGAATTTGAAAAATGTAGTTTGACCTCTTGAGATGCCTGCAAATGTGACATTCTCTACTCCAACGTTCATTATTAAAAGCAGCAGTTAACAGGTTAAAGTGCACAGGTGTTCAGTTGTGCTGCATTTGTCAGCATTAAAGGTGACCCTGCTTCACTTGTAATTGGGCAATTTAAATACAATAATGCAACTAAAAGGTCTTTTTCACAAAGGCCCAAATAAAAAGAAGTATGCTATAGACAGTTTGCTAGGCTTGGGTCCATGTTTACTTCCTGTCAGCTTAAGGCTGCGTCCAAAATCACATACTATGCACTACATACTCAATATGTGTACTAGCATTCAACATACTTTTGTGTGAATAAACAGTAGTATGTATCTCTTCGGACGCACTGAGCAGTAATTTACCACATCACTTCCAGAGAGCCTCCTTGCTGGTTGTAGACGTGTAACCATGGTAACCTGTGCCAACCTAATGTGACCCAAAACGACAATTTGTGGGAATCAAAGTCTGAATTAATTTAAAATATATATTACGCCTTACAATTAAATTGAAGGGTTATTGATGTTACAGCTGTCAACATCTATTGTGAACGTTGTTGTCAATACTGCATTGCATTGTGGGATATTTATGCCGCCGTAGTGTCCAGTGTTGCATACTGTAATGTTTCACCAGAAATAGTATGCAATTCAAGTACCATTAGTTTCGGACATACTAAAAAATCTCACATACTGTTTTGGCGTACTAAATATCATGTTGGTGTGGAATTTAGGACACAACCTTTGTTATTGACATTCACTACAACATGAAACAAACTGGGACACATCTGGGATGTTTATTTTTACAAATGTGAAATGGTTTGTAGGTGTAATTGAATCTCTACAAAGTAAATGTACAGGATTCATTAAAGTTTGATGGAGAACAGAAAAATAGAATGGTAAAGGGTATATTAATCAGGATAAATGCCAATAAGTATCTTCCATGTATGAGCCATTAACTCTAATATCTAAATTATTTCCCTGGTCTCTTTCGTTCCCGACTGTATCCAGGTACAATAACTCATCTGTGCCAAAAGCTGTGTTCGGTGGTCTATCCAGTCATGGAGGAGAACGTGGAGCCCAATGGGCCTCAAAACAAAGATGGAGGTGACGAGGACTGAAGAAGCCCTCAAATGGCTGATTGCACATGTCCATAAACAAATGCTGACAAATGCCTCACACTTTTTGGGGGGAAAAGGCACTTGGGGGAAGACTCTCAGAAAGATTAGCAAACATAGTCACTTGTTGTTCGACAACACTGGACACTTACTTTGAATTTATGATGCACTGAAATTATGAAACAGTTGTTTTTCTCATGAGAATTTGAAACTTTGTCCTTTTTGTCTGTCTTTTGTGTCTTGTTTGAGTCTGGGATGCAGCGGAGAATATTTTAATATGCAAGTTGTATGTGTTGTTCAAGCTCTATGTGTTGTTTATATTCTCACCCTGCTATAGTAACACTAAAATGATATTTTTCAGATGGTTTAATGGTTTTTATTCTTATTGCACTCATAGCATCGTTGCATGCCAAATTGGGTAACTCTTCATTTTACAGGTCTGCAAATTTCATGGCAATTAGGTGATAATTTGTAACCTTACTTTATTATAAACATTATTTAATAATTATATGCTGAAATAGCACATTATGGTTAAAATAGGGCCCTTAGCCTTGAGAAGCTGCTGTGCGCTGCTCTTCATCGGAGGTGGAAAACCAAAGAAAGAAAACTTTTAAGAAATTTCATATAGGTTATTTGCTTATTATCTATTTATCAGCAGACATGGAAATAAAGCATATCAATTAATTTTGCATTCTTTTCCTGGAAATGTATTAAATAAATTACCAGCTATTGGGAAATAACGGAATATAATTACTCAATAATGTTTCTAATAAAGTCATTTCAATTTTGAGGTAAATATTGGGGTAATTTGGCAGTAATTACCATGAAATTTGCGGACCTGTAAAATGAAGTGTTACCCCAAATGTATTACTAATTAATTCAAAAGCAGTTATATTAAAGGTGCCATTGACAACATTCAGCCACTAGATGTCGCAGTGTTCCTCCCCATTCCATTGCATTTACTTCACAACAAGTCATTGCCAGGCACTTACCGTCAAAATCAGCCATTTATCTGTTTTTTTCCACACTAGCTGACGACCAAGAGATACCACGTGATACTTACATCGTTATACTATTGGCTCACAAGTCTTGTTAGAAGTAGGAACTGAACGTCCGATATCTTCCACAGATATAAACAAAATCATTCATTTTGAACCCGCCAAAATGTTTAAAATGATCAATTTGTAATCATATTTTTTTTTTAAGGAAAATCCATGCTTTTATTGGCACCTTTCTAAAGGCTCTGTGGATGTTTTAATTTTTCTTTTTTTAATATTTGTCTACATGAAAATGTTAGCAATAAAACCTTTAATTTTCTTAAAGGTTCTATATTGTAAAAAAAAATATTTTCATGTCTTTTATATTATAAAGCAGGTTTAAATGCTATATGAATACTGTTAAACTATCAAAACGCTCAATATACGGAGAAATACACACAGCCCATATTCAGAAACTGTGCATTTGAAACAAGCCGTTAGGATTTCTGTCCATTTGTGATGTCACAAATATACAATATTTAGACCATTGAGCAGTTTTATACAAATATTCTAAATGTGTCCCAGTTTACTTCTTGCTGCAGTGTATGTAAATAACATCAGCTGACAGGAAGTAAACATGGACCCAAACTGTTGCCTAGCAACGCAATTCCGTTGAAATGCACTAAAACGGAGCATTTCAGACAGAGGGTGAATACAGGTATATTCAGGCAGACAGTATGAGGAAAATAAAGTTGTTTTTTTAACATTACAGCATGTAAACATGTTCTAGTAGAAACACAAAATACAAGTAAGAACCTGAAAATGAGCACGATATGGGACCTTTAATCAACAGAAATCTCATGGTAGAAAATCAAATATTTCTGATAGATTCCAACAGTGTATCTGCGTTGCATATTTAGCATATGATGACCATAAACCTAGTTTTTAAAAAATCTTGCGATTTTCTCAGGTATTTTTATCACCTGAATTATGATTTTGCCACGTTTAGTACCCGTTAAACGTCTCCTGGGATGTGAAGTTGTCTTAATAAAGTCTCTCAGTGTGTTGTATTGTGCTGTATACTCTATACTGCAGTAGTATTGGTACTGTGCTGCCTGCTGCACCTCCTCATTAATGTTTCATCCACCTGTTGGAACACCTGACGTAAAAGGGGCGGAGTCAACGCACAATGAGCGATCAGATTGCGGAAGTCACGGGCGGCTATGACGAGCTGGCTCAAGATCTCACATTGCCCTGAATGAGACGAGGAAGTAGATGAACGGGCCTTCAAAATAAAAGCCCGAATCTCCTGGTATACCCAAATAATGAATGCTGCATGGATTACAAAGTTTGGATTGATTATATCAAAACAGAACTTCTAATTCATGCATACTAGGTCACATATTTAATACTTATAAATGCACATCCACATTAAAGACTACATTTGAGAGATTGGTAATATTTTCTCCAGAACCGCCGTAAACAAATATATTTTCCAAATGCAGGGTAAAAGCACTGACCTGCAGTAAGCCTAGAGCTTTTGGGAGCTTTTGGGGTCTGTTGAAGTCTGGGGCACACGTTGCCAGTTTGGTAATCCAGTCTTTGCTCTACTTTTAGTGATTTGCAGTCTGCTGTCCTCTGTTGTCACTATATCATGTGTCAATAGCACAATTAGAACGTTATTCCCTTAAAGTTAGTTCGGAACCACTTTCACCTCCTTTTCAAGAACTTTAAGGGAATGAATAGGGTTTAATGTACTTTGAAAGTATTTCATTCATAAGATTTCTTTTTATTAGCAAAAAGGCTTATTTTACAATTCAATTGCAACTTGTATCAACATTTCTTTTGTTATTAAAACAAATATTGAAACCAGAAAAATAAAATTAAATAAAATAACGAAAGAAATGAATGATGATAGAAAAAAAATGTGGTAATGTTATATTATTGATAATGAACCTATTCTTGTATCAAATATACTTTAACTATATAATAATAATCATAATTATAATGAGTAAGTGAAAATATAAAAATATAAGAAACATTCAAAGTAATGATTGAAATAAAGAAAAAAGATTAGAAAAAAACATGTAAAAATATATATACATATTGAATAGAATTTATATGAATAAGAAACACACATATCTAGTGCACATACATGTTTATAACTCTGAATGTGTCAGTAGAGATCATGATTTGAAGAAATAATAATAGTAGAAAACAAAACTGCATAAAGTTCCACCCTCCTCCGACCCGCCTCTCTTTAAATGTATTTCTTATTATGATATATAATATGAGATGTTTTACAGGAATTACAGTCTTCACTGGTTATAGTTGTAATTGAACAGTTCTGTCCATCTCAACGGGATTAAATTAATAAAAATTGGATATAAAACAGTATATAGCCTTTCTCAGGCGGGTGGAGTCCTGCTGAGGGAATTTAGATGCATGACCTCAATATTTCTTAAATCCTGGCTATGGCCCAGTAAGTGTCCACATTAGCTCATACACCAGTGAGGCAGCTACAACATTACACTGCAATGCCCTAGAACTTGCATACCTAAATGAAATGTAATCATAATTATTATTAATTGCACCTGTGCTTTTCCTGTTGTGACATAACAAAATGTCTCAAATGAAGACGGCCTATTAACAGAATGTCTTCCTGACAGTGATACACCAAACCGCGTGTAATGATCTCTCCAGCCAATTCCCTTACATTTTGTCTTATTTTAATAGTTATATAAATATATATATATTTTATACTTTATTTTTTATTGTTTTTCCATTACATAAAGACAACATACACACAGAACAATAAAACAAAACAAAAAAACATGAAAGGTTATATATTCCCCTGTCTCTACAACTTCTTCTTATTGCTATAACATATTCAGTGGTTCATTCCCTCATCTTGTCGTTGACATGTAAACATCGTCCACTTCTCTCGACATTGCTCCTCTTGTGCTCTCATCCTATGGCTTACCAGTTCCATCTCATATATTTCATTTACAATTTTCAGACATCCATCTTTGTGTGGGTGGTTCTGCCTTGCACCATCTCTGATGGCTTTCTTACAGGCCGCCAACAACACTTTCAGCAGGTATCTGTCTTCTCTTAAACATAGTGTCTCCAGTCATATTACCAAAGTGACTTGGGTCTATCACAGCCCAGAATTTTGCTAATAAAAACCTTATTAACATTTACCCAAAACTGTGCCATTTCAGGGCAAAGCCAAAATACATGTGAATGGTCTACCATTATGGCCCCACATTTTAACAGTAATCCACCTTTTTTTGTACATAGTGTTTATTAATTTCTGACCTATTCATTTACCTATGCTGTTTTTAGCCATTTTCTCATGTCTTGTCATGGCATACTGTATGTTTGTCATACTGTACTGTATATGTGCTGTTTGTGTCACTTGTGTGGACTGTGTTTTTATACTCTTGCTGCTGCCTCTTGGCCAGGTCATCATTGTAAATGAGAATTGGTTCTCAATTGATTTTACCTGGTTAAATAAAGGTCAAATAAAAATCTTCTGTAATAGTGACACCTATAGTTCTTTTTCCCAATTCAGCTTTACATACAATGTTGTGTTTCCTCTTCTCTCCATTAGGTGCTGATATAATGTAGATATTATTCTATATTTCTTTGAATTATAAACTCCAATTATGGTTCTAACTATCCCGTTATATAAATATATTTTTTAATAATATTCCAAAAGCAAAATTTAATCAAATGTGTGTTTTATTTTGAAAGTAGTGACCGGAAGTGGTGTGATTACTGTGGGAGCCGTTGACACATCGCTTCATGGAGACATCAGTATTTTGGGTTTCCAGCCAACTGACTGCTGCCGTGTACTACTGGAGGGGGTTCGGTTGAACCGGTTTACTTCTTAAATACTGGCGTCTGTTCGTTCAGTGTTGAGGTACGTTGTTATTACGGAGCTTTAACCGGTTCCCTTTAAACAAGACAGACTGCTGACATGCTAACTGAGCTAGCTCCTCTTTAGCTTCTCTGACAGCAGCAGCATCTGCAAGGTTAGCTCCGTCCGGTCACTCTGCTAGCCTCTCTGCCTCGTTTCACTGACCTGCAGCAGCTTCTGGAGGACTGTCAGGCTAACTTATATATATATTAATATGTAAATGTGTTTTTACAACATAAAGATATGTTATAGAGGGAGGTGATTGACAGTAACCTTCTTTTAAAGCCAGCTCTAGGAGTGAATAATGCTATATGTGTCACCAGGAGCAGCTTTATGAAACTTGAAAGGTAGTTAAACTGTTAACTGTTTGAGATATACACACTTAAAATGTGTGTTTTCTTCTAAAGATGTAGTTATTATTATAATGTAGTAACAGCTTTGTCATTACCTTCACGTTACACACACACACACACAGCTTTTCAGTAACAGGAAGTGAAATTAAGTACAGTTAAATCTGCATATTAAAGTTTCTCTGTTAATATTCTTCTGTATTTTAACCATGACACCACATGCACACATACAAACAAACACGTCCTCCCACATACTCACTCACACACACACACACACACACACATACTCACGCACACACGCACATACTTACACAAACACACATACTCACACAAACACGCACACACTCACACATACTCACATAAACTCACACACACACACACACATACTCACACAAACACACACACACACACACACACTCACATAAACACTCACACATACTCACATAAACTCACACACTCACACAAACACACACACATACTCACATAAACTCACACACACACACACACATAAACACACACACATACTCACACACACACACATACTCCCACACACACACACACACACACACACAGCCATGTCTCCATCAGTACCCCTGCAGGAGATGATCCGGGCCATCAGGTCAGCGAGGACGCAGTGTGAGGAGCGAGGTGTGATCCAGAGGGAGTGTGCAGCCATCCGGGCCCAGTTCAGACAAGCCGACAATGGGGGGCGGTCGCACAACCTGGCCAAGCTGCTCTATGTGCACATGTTGGGCTACCCGGCTCACTTTGGTCAGGTGAGGGGATTTTGCTAATGCCTGTCATGGGGTTTGCTTTGGTGAAAGGGGGCTGGCTGGCTGGGTGAGGAACCATCCTCACGCAGCTGGAGGATTCTGGGTCCAATTCATCTCTGGAATTGTCCTCGTGGCCCAGAGACAATGTCCAACCACTATGTCCTAAGCACTGATCCCACACAGACATTATCTATGTGGACTAGGGCTGACCCGAATGCTTCGAAGCTTCGACCATTGCCATGGTAATCAACCTCCAAATCAATATTCGAATGCTTTGTTATATTGTTTTTTTATATATATAAGTAAGTAATAAGTACGGGATAATGTATAGCGGGTCATTGTTGTAAAAGAAACCTCGACAGGGCGATGCGAGGGGTCTCTCATCACCCTGAATCCCGCTTATTACACGGATACTTACTTAAGAAATCAATCATTTGACACAAAAATGGTCCGACATCAGAACTGTGCCCATAGCAACGGTCTGCTATACATAGGAACGGTCTGCTATAAAGAAATAACAGATCGTAGAACGCCGTGATTGACCAATCAGAATCAAGTATTCAACACAGTTGTGTAATAATAAAGTGTAAATCCCAAGATAGCTTATGAAATAAGGAATAATCCCACAACATTATTCATTATTCATATTTAACATTAATTGCTATTAGTTATTCTCAGACGGATATCGCCGTTTCTTGTGTGTAGAGGTGCGTGTGTGTATAGCAGTGCGGCACTGAAATAGAGGAGATGGAGACAGACAGACAGAAGAACATGTCAGCCAGCTGGGCTGCGCCGCACCGCGAAGCTTCAAATACCTTCGAATATTTCTCACCGAAGCTTCAAAGCCCCAAAAAATGGTGTTCGGAACAGCTCTAGTGTGGACAAAGCTCACAATACATGGTAAAAATGAGACAGCACACTGTAGAATCACATGCTGAATATAATAAGCTAGGATGATATTACTAATGTTGCTTCTATATAAATATTTACTTTTTGCTCTTGCAGACTTTCCGTGTCATTAGAACACTTTGAATTGTCGTTAATTCCCTCAAGCAAAGTCTACAGCAGAACGAACCCGCGTCGTCAATAAAACTGGGCCACTGAATCCCTCTCAGCTCCAGGGCTGCTACTCTGAAGCCGACCTCCACTTGGAATGGGCAAAGAGCAGAACATTTCCCCAGGGGCATCAGTAGTGTCAGTATCTCAGCTAGTCACTTCACATTTAAAGGAGTTGTTGTTGTTGTTCCTCTTCCTACTAGATGGAGTGTGTTCGGATGATAGCCAGCCCTCGCTACAGCGAGAAGCGTGTGGGATATCTTGGAGCCATGATGCTGCTGGATGAGAAGCAGGACGCCAGCTTGCTCATCACCAACTCCATCAAGAAGTAAGGACGGCCACTTGAGCTTGAAATCTGAAATCTCATCTAAAAAGAATTAGTATTTACATTTTCAGTAACACTTTTTTTAAACCCCTGTATTAAGCATTCATATACAATTAAAGGGGAACTCCACCGATTTTACTCAACAAAGTCTGTTTACAGGTCTTTGGGAGTACAACTGCATATGTGAAAAAAAGTTGTGGAAAACATTTAGTGGTGCCAGAAGGTGTCTGATAAATTGCCTCAAGTGATGTCACAAAATGGAAACAATCTGGGGGTGTGGAGTTAGAAAGAAGTGAGGTCACCAGACCTCTGTAGCCCGCTCCTCATCTTTGCTAGAGACACGGGCCCATTCAATTGGCGGCCCCTAGGGCCGAACCCGGTCCTTTAATAACCTCGATCCAGCCATATGATTTCTCACATGAACAATTCTTACAGTGTGCGATATGAAGATATATATTAATTACAGCTGTGCTACAATATGTTATCAAGCATTCATTATCTCTGTATACACCAGTTATGGATGCTTCATATGAAGAGTTACAGCCATTGACAAATAAACACTTATAATGGCCTTATATCTGCTTACAACTGTATTATAGTGTGTTAAAGCATATTATAAGGCATTTATATACAGCTTATAAATGCTAAATGGTTGATTAAAATTATATTTTATCAAGTTTTCTGTGTTATATGTTTTATTCTGGAGGGCAACTAATTGACATCAGTACTCTTTCATTTAAATACAGTAATTGCAGTCAACGAAATGGGGAGCAGAACATCAGAAAAGAGAATCTGAGCTGGTCAAATAGTGTACGGAGAGGAGGATAGGAGGATAGTGCTTGAAATGTTTGCACTGTACTGAATGTACTGTCATTATTATTTTTTTTCCTCCACGTGCTTGTTTTCCAGTGACCTTGCTCACAGTAACCAGTATGTGCAGTCTCTGGCTCTGTGCACGCTGGCCTGTATGGGTTCAGCTGAGATGTGCAGAGATCTGGCACCAGAGATCGACAGGCTGCTCCGAGCCTCCAACTCCTACATAAAGAAGAAGGTGGGGACCTTCATTTTAGTTTTTCTTCCAGCAGTACTTAACAATATTAGCATTACTACCACTGCTTTAGTGAAAAGAAGAAATTGATAATTATTTTTTTGTATTTTACAAGCAATGTTGGGCGTCTTCCCTTAAAAACAACATAACTAAAACATGTTGTACTTTTAATAGGTACTATGATTTATTACGTCCTGCTCATTCATTATAAACGCTGAAGATGATATGTTATCCTCTTATAGTCCATTTGTGCATTCATCCATTTAAATCTAGTATTAGTATTAGGCCTATGTGTGGCCTGTTTAAAACAGTTGTGCACAGATTTCAATCTTTCTTCAGCACTAAAACTATCAACCAACATCCACCTGCTCAGCGTAGTAATGATGTATTGAATTGCCCCACAGGCTGCTCTGTGTGCTGTTCACATTGTGAGAAAAGTCCATGAACTGGGGGAGCTTTTTGCGCCCGCTGCTCGCTCCCTCCTGGCTGAGAAGAACCACGGTTAGTGGATCCTAATGACTCATATCTGTAAGCTCGTATCTCAAATTCTATTTCCAACTATTCTCAGTGGTTATTCCCATTTATCCCCAGGTGTGTTGCACGGTGCTGTGGTGCTCATCATTGAGCTGTGTGAGAGGAATCCAGAAACACTGGAGCGGTTCAGAAAGGTATGATGGACACACACACACACACGTCTTGATCTGATGAGTATCTCTTCATGTATGCTGAAATGTGTTTGTGTCATGTGTATTTCAGACAGTGCCAGATCTGGTTCAGATCATGAAAGGTCTGGTCCTCTCGGGTTATTCTCCAGAACACGACGTTGCAGGAATCAGTGATCCCTTCCTACAGGTCAGTCTGGACTTGTGGGATATCTCTCTATTTAATTTTGTTGAATACGTTAAATGGATGCTTTATATTACATTGACTATAGAGCACTAACACTTACATAACACTGGAGACATCTTATCTGTTTTTATAAATCATCAATCAAATCTGTGACAACAATCAACAGATTTTATTTTATTTTATCTGAGTGTGAACGAGGAACTTTTGAGCAGTTGGGTTAAGATTTAAAATCAAAACATGTGACAAAAAGTCTCGCTCTTCTTTCTTTATGGCTCAGATTCAGTCAGGGTACAGACTGCTAATAAATTGTTCATGTTTTTCTTACTTTCAGTTTCTTTCTTTCTCACTAACACACACAGATTTATCCTCTCATCCTATTTTTGCTGATTCCATGCGCCAGAATAACTTGTAGTCCATCTGTTCACACTCTCTCCGGTCCCCATCCTCAGGTACGCATCTTGAGGCTGCTGAGAATCCTCGGTCGCAACAACGAAGGAGCCAGTGACGCTATGAACGACCTACTAGCTCAGGTACAATGTTTCACAAATAATTACATGAAAACTATTACATGAAAATTGTGTTTTTTGTTATTTTTATGTCCTGCGTTCTTTCCTTCTAAGTCACAATAAAGAAGTTATCCAGTGTTGTTAACATCATGTACATCCCAATTGTTTTGGGTGAAGTTTCTGTAGGTGTCACTACTTTCTTTTTCCAGCCATCATGTGTATCACAACTCATGCTGACTACCCAGTGAGTCATCCAGTTTGTTTTAGTCCAAACACACTGGAACACGTTGAACACATCCCTTCCTGTGTGCCTGGGTGTTGAAAACAGCCAATTTAAAAGCTTGAAACACTTTTGTCACTTTATGGTAGAAGCAAAAATAATTCTTTATTAAATAGATGTCACAGAGCTTTAGTAGATTACAAATATATGAATGTATGTGTGTTTGCATGCAGGTGGCGACCAACACTGACAGCACTAAGACTGTGGGCAACGCCGTGCTGTATGAGACTGTTCTCACCGTGCTGGACATCAAGTCAGAGAGCGGCCTCAGGGTGAGAGACGAGCAGCACTTCTCACTGTGTTTAAAGGAATTGGTGTTTTGAAGTGGGGTTGTATGAGGTACTTATCTAGAGTCAGTGTATTACCTACAGTAGATGATGGTCGGCACGCACCCAGATTGGAGAAGCAGACTGGAGCACCGGCACGGGAGCAAAACAATGTACTGCTGTGGACAGGGCCGGCAGCAAAACATCAAAAGGCCCATCTAAAACAATCAATATCAGTTTTAGTGATATTTAAAATATTTTCACCGATTTACCTTGACGTCAGAAAGCCCTTTCCGACGGGGAACTATAGCCTTTATATCCATCTATGCTCTGGCCAAAGCCACCAGACTCCATTGAAAAAACTGTAATTTTACCTCACAGGTTGGTTGCCGGTCTACCGCCTCCTCGATCGGTTAGTTTGTTTGTATTATTGTGTGACTTTGGTTAGTTTGTATTCACCAAAGTCACACAATAACACAAACAAACTAACCAATTGAGGCAGCAGTAGACCAGCAACTCACATGTTCTGCGTTGTAAAATTATAGTTTTTTTCAATGGAGTCTAGTGGCTTTGGCCAGAGCATAGATGGATACAACGGCTTCAGTTCCCGGTCGTAAAGGGCTGTCTCACGGCAAGGTAAAGCTGTGAAAATATTCTAAATATAGCGTACACTTAAACTGATGAGGATTTTTTTAGGTGAGCCTTTCTTTTAGGTGGCTAAAATATGTTTTGCTGCAGGCCCCGTCCACAGCAGCACGTTGCCTTGCTTCTGTACAGTAACTCCTTATCCTGTGGATAAGTACCTCATACAACCCCACTTCAAACCACCTGAACTATTCCTTTAATACATAGAGAATAATGTTCCCTAAGCAATTAATAAATACATCTCTTGTGCCACAGGTTCTGGCTGTGAACATCCTGGGAAGATTTCTCCTGAACAACGACAGAAACATTCGGTGAGTGTTGCTTTCCTTTCCCCTACGTACCTTCTTCACCACATTCCTGTTTCTCTTTCCCTCTACGCCTCCTCCTCCATCCTTCCCTCCTTCCTCTCAGACTCATTTTACTGTTTCCGTTCCACAAGGCCAACGGCAAACTCATTGCAGCCAGAGAGAGAAACCTCCCAGCAGGCTGTTATCAGTCTGAGCTCACTAATCACTTTCCCTAGAGCCGTTCCTCTAGAGCCGCACCAGAAGGTCACTGTCTGTCTGTTAATGCTGAGCTCTCAATTTTTGGGCTGTGTCATTTCACATCATGCAGTGTGGAGACCTGTTACAGGTTCCTTGGGGTTTTGTTATGCTACTATTTTTTGGGTTTGTCTCCATAGGGGTTGTGTAGTCAGGCAGGCCTGCCTGCTTTTTAGCTGCAGGGCCGCTGAATCTCTCTGTGGCTGTTTGACAGTAATAGGACTGGTTTATTCCTGCGAGACCTGCCTGGATAGATAACATCTCTCCTGTGCATACATAAATACTTGAACAGTCCATGAGACATTTCAAGTGGAAAGATGAATTATTTATCTAGCCAAGTTGAAAAAAGTTAAATTTATACGGTGCTGTCAATCCCTCATGATTGTTAGCCGATGGTTAGAAATGATTTTTTAAAAGCTATTTATTTGTCAAATATATTCCGCTACACCACACACTGCAGTGTAAACCTCACTCACAGCACTTCATTCTAATGCAGTATGAAGCTGAAAACATGACATCTCTGCTGTTCTGTGTGCGTGTCCAGGTACATCGCCATGACATCTCTTCAGAAGATTGTTGGGACGGACCACAATGCGGTGCAGCGCCACCGGGGAACCATAGTGGACTGCCTGAAGGACCAGGACGCTTCTGTCAAGCGGTAACTTTCACCTCTTCTCTGCTTGTCAGGCACAGCTGTTACTCCACAGATGTTCAGTAAACTTCACACTGTCATGCTTTTCCAATGTCACCCTTAATGTGTGTTATTTTATGTTTGGGACATTTTCTGATGCTCTCATCAAAAGTAATAATTTGATGCTTTATGGATTTAATACAGTATCACTTGGTCCCTCCTCTAGATAAAACAAAGCAAGATGATAAAAGTGCTGTGTATAGTTGCTTTCAGACAGTGATGCCAATCAATTTTTGGTATTTTGATTGGGCAACAGCAGGGTGCAACTGGCTATTTTTAGGTTGATGGTATCTTATTACTCTAAACCAGTGGACAACCTCCGGGTCTGCCAAGTGAAGCCAATGCTGAAGTGCCTTAAACTTGCATTCTTTCTAATGACCAGCAGGGGGCGACTCCTCTGGTTGCAAAAAGAAGTCAGATTGTATAGAAGTCTATGAGAAAATGAGCCTACTTCTCACTGCATTTATTGGTGAATTGAAAGAGAAATGGCACCAGACTCACAGTTCCGGCAGTCTCAATTTAAAGGAGCAGGTACGTACATACATAATTAACATTAATCCTCTCTGGCCAACTCTCTCCAGCCGTGCATTGGAGCTCTCCCTGGCGCTGGTGTCGGCCTCCAACATCCGCTCCATGATGAAGGAGCTGCTCCTCTTCCTCTCCTCCTGCCCCGCTGAGCTCAAGTCTCACGCTGCCAGCGGCATATTCCACGCTGCAGAGAGGTAAATGTGCACATACATATACATACATATACATACTGTATCTATGCATGGAAGCACACGTACAGTACGTTCACGTGCATGTGAATACATTTAATGTGTTTGCAGCTGTTTTAAGTGTTGAGGCTGTGACAAAAAAGTCTCTGTGCTTCTGTATACGTGGCTTCGTGTCTCACTCTGTGTCTGCCTCCACTCTCAATGATACCCCTGTCTCTTTTTAGATGAATGGTCTTCTCTGTTTTCTACTGTACACACTTGATGCACTTTGTTTTTGGAGATAGATTTGTGTGTGTGTGTGTGTGGGACTCACCCTCAAGCACCACTGAGTGTGTGTGTCTCTGTCTCTGTCAGGTATGCACCCTCCCAGCGCTGGCACATTGACACCATCCTGCATGTCCTCACCACGGTAAATACAGACCGAGCCTCTGACTCACCCTGCTGCCTCTTAAATAAGGGTTTCTCACTCATAGCTCATTTTAAGTTGTCTACGACCATCATTAATGCACTATGCATTAGTGTAGATACCAGGTGTGTGAAGGCTGTATATATATGCATTGAAATACTAAATTAGCATTTTATAAACAGTACATATGACAGTAGACGGTGTGTTCATCCTGAATAGGCCATTTATCCTGGACTAAAGCTTTCCATTTGTTACATCCCTACTTTTCATTTTTGTGCTCCATCTAGAAAAGGGAATAAATAAAAAACACGATTTGTGGAAAAGCTGATGCTTCCCTAATCCTTTGCACTGTTCTCTCAAAAAGACAGAGTGTACTGAAAGGGTAATGGTGGGGATGTGGTGTAAATTAAAGCTTAGTCCACATCGGTAAATGTCCTTTATAATGTATATGAACTGTGATGGAAACGTCCCCCCTAGTGAGGTCATTGTGTCTGGGAAGAAATGTAGGGCGACCCAAATACTTGAGCCAGCTGTCTAGTTAATGGAGTTTTGTGTGTGTGTGTGTGTGTGTGTGTGTGTGTGTGGGTGTGTGGGTGTGTGGGTGTGTGCTCTTGTTTTTACTCTGATTTCCACTCTGCCAGGCAGGGGGCGACGTGAGAGATGAAACGGTGCCCAACTTGATCCAGCTCATCACCAACGCCTCCGAGCTGCACTGTTACACCGTCCACAAGCTCTACCGGGCGCTGCTCACTGACATCTCTCAGGTAATGTGTGTGTGTGTGTGTGTGTGTGTGTGTGTGTGTGTGTGTGTGTGTGTGTGTGTGTGTGTGTGTGTGTGTGTGTGTGTGTGTGTGTGTTTGGGCATTTCCTGCTCTTAAAGGAGCACTTCAAATTTGTTTCTTGGTCAGTTTACTCATTCCTCAACCTAGGCAACAAAATCTATAACATCTGTCAGTGGGTTGCTCCATGCTGATCCTTTATCAAATAATAAATAGTGATATGGGGGTAGATTCATCATAGGAAGACTACTTTAAGCCATTTAACCCCAAGAGACGATGCCAAACTGTCATATTTCCTGGCTTTGAATCCATCTTAGATCCCAAAGATATCTATTGTCATCTTTTAAAAAAAGACAGTTACTATTTGAAATATTCATGTTCAAAACCTGATGCTACAACCGGTCGGAGATCAGAACGTTGTAAAGAGACAGGCACTAAAACGAAGCGTTTCAGACGGAGGGTGAATACAGGTATATTCAGACACACCGCATGAGAAAAAGAATGTGTTTTTTGAACATTAAACTATGGAAACATGTTCTAGTAGAAACCCAGAATACAAGTATGAACCTGAATCTGGAAATGAGCTTGATATGTCCCCTTTAAATCACAGATTTCAGTTAAGCCACACTGACACAATGGATGCTCATCGTTTTTCTCTCTGAATAACACCATATCCGAGAGAAAAATCATGTCATTTCAATTTAAGATAATTTTACAGCAGAACATAATGTGCAAAAATCTAGAGATGTTCAGACATTTTCATTAAAAGAAATGCTGGTTTGGTTCCATCATGGCAGTGAGAATAATAGCTGCGCTTTCAGTTTGAAATTGGCTGATGCAGCCGGGTTTATTTTTGGAAGCAAGTCAGATGAGCAGCCATGTACTCGTCTGCAGTGTGGTGCAGTCTCCCATCTTCCACCACAACAACACCATCATCCATGAATTCAGGGAAAAGTGGCTCTGATGTGTCAAAGTGCTGTGCTGACCAGCGAGCCAAAACACACAAAGTATTACTCTGTGATTGTATTTTATTGTGAGTATGCAGCTGTGTGAGTGTTACATTTGTGTGTGTGCAGCCTTCCCTGGTGCAGGTGGCGTGCTGGTGTATAGGAGAGTATGGAGACCTGCTGCTGAGGGGAGAGTGTCAGGAGACTGAGCCGGTTCAGGTACACGCTTTTGTAGTATAATACGAATAAATATCAGTAGTAGTGATTCAGCCTATTGCTAGATCATGGCAGGTTTTACATTTGCAACTCTGGTAGGACACAAAGAAACATTTTACATTTTCTCCCACAATTGCAGCTGGTTTGGAAATAAGTTAGCTCTACCCATAGCAACTCCTATTTCTTCAACAGAAAATCCTCAGTCCTCAACTCAGTGTCTTTATTATTCAGTAAATGTGATGGATTATCCACTAAATGATTACCACAAGCTAAAATGTGCCATTTGTATCCCTAGTTTCAGTGTTATAATAAAAATTAGATGTCAGCTTTCAGATCCTGCATTGATGCGTCTCTCAATCAGGTCACCGAGGACGACGTCCTGGACGCCTTGGAAACGGTTCTGCAGTCCCACATGTCAGCCCCAGCGACCAGAGGCTTTGCTCTCACTGCCACCATGAAACTGAGCACACGCATCACCGACAATGTGGAGTAAGAGACACTTCTTCTGTCCCTCTCAGCAGCAGCAAACACTGACCGGATACAGTTAGAGCACAGCGACAGGCCACTGGGGCTAATTTGAAATCTGATTTATTTATTTTATTTATTTGTCGCATAACTCAGAAGGATGCAGTACAGTATTTGAAAACAAAAACGGTGTTCATACACAGCCCTGGCTCTGTAAATTGGAAACAAACAAACCACACAAGTTTTTAGTACCTGTTTATAAAGTTTAGGACAAATGATTGGACAAAACGTTTCAAGGGTCTAACATACAATAGTTGCAGTAACTTCTCAGTAGTCCCCTAACTGCTTGTGTTTCTCTTCCTCTCTTCACCCTGCCAGTCGCATCAGAAGCATCGTCAGCATCTATGGCAGCTGTATAGATGTGGAGCTCCAGCAGAGGGCAGTTGAATACAATGCTCTGTTCAAGAAATATGACCACATGAGGTATGCGGCAGCATTATGAAGCAATCAGCTTGTCCTGTTCTTTATAAAATCATGTTATATACTATGTTTCTGTTTCTTTTCCCCTAGAAAATTAAAAGTATAACTATTTCCCTCTCTATTGTAATTACAGCATTAAAGATTTATGTGATTGATAGTAGAAGCAAACCTTTTTTTTTTTTGGCCATAAAGAGCTGAGACGTTCTCTCTCTGTCTGCAGGGCAGCGGTGCTGGAGAGGATGCCTGTGATTGAAAAGAACTCCCCGGGTCACACCAACGGGGAGTCAACAGGGGATGCCATCAAGGACCTCCAACCAGCCAAAATCAAGCAGGCAGAGCCACTGCTGACCCTGCAACCTGCTAACCAGGTACATCACGTTGACACAGATGCATTATTATATGACAGCAGCTTAGTCAAGACTGGACCGATGACCTCTGTCTAGATGTGACAATTCAATTTCTCCGTATCTGACCTCTTTTTTTTCGTCAGATGACCTGATTGTTTTTCAAGATTTTACTGATAACTTTTCAAGCATCATCGGGTCAGGCTCCAAGCTGTCTTATGACTGTTGAACATTATGAAGTAGTGTGTCAGCAGCACACGTCCTCAGGGAAAGCATTAGTTCACTACATGCAGGCTTAAAATTAAAGTAACTGAGTTCACACACCTAATTTTGGAGCATTTCAACCAACTGGAACCAAAAAATAGCAGGTTTTGACCTGAAGTGTGATATTCTACAGATTGGAAAGAGGATAGAGAAGTTAAGCGAATAATCATCTGGGGAAAAAAGAGCGTGCATTAGTCTCATTAATAGTTGGTCCATGCTTCTGTTATGGATAAAAACAAATATCTGTCAGAACAAAAGCTCAACATCTTGCTACTACTGTTTACATCCTTTGTGCATCGTGCAACGCCCTCCGTTAATGACACATCCTTGATTATAATGGTTCCGGCTGGTTAAAAAAACACCTGTCTATAACCTGCAGAACAGGGTTGGGTTTGACATTGAACGTTTAATCCCAACCACCGTGATTTGACAGGTTTAACTGTTGAATTTGGGCGGAGTTAAACTTTGGATTTGGGTTTGGGAGGGGTTAAACAACACTGTCAGTACATAAAATGAGTGGATCATGGCTCTCCACATTCCTCCACTTTAGTCATATAGTCTTAGATTAGATCTGTAATTGGTTTATTTTGAACATATAAAAAAAAAACCCACTACATTGATACTGGGCTTACATTAACAACAGGCTAACACATGGTATGCTAGATAGCACCAAGGTACCAAGAATCCCAAACAGAACCGGTTTAAGAACCAGAGCAGCTTTCATGCAAATCAAATTGGAAAGAATCCCAGCTAACCGGTTTAGCAGCAATGTTCTGGTGAAATACACACATATCAAATACAGGGGTGAAGATACAACTGTAGGCTTTCAACTTAGTGGCTCTGAAGTTTCTTGTTAACAGCTACTCAGAGTCCTCTTCTTTTTTTCTAGTTTTATGTTTGTTGTTCAGATACGGGTGCATTCAAATACTGTTCACACAGCCTCACTGTCCTTTGAAGTATTTGCTTTGAATATGCAGAAAAATATGTGTTGTGTTGAGGTTAAGTTTCAGTTTCCTTCTCCTCAGGTGTGTGATCTATTGGACCTGCTGGGAGGCTCTGAGGAGACTCTGCAGCCCAGTCCAGCAGTAGGCGGTACAGCACCCGGCCTGCCCATCACCACAGCCGGCACTGCTGGAGGAGACCTCCTGGATCTGCTGGGGGGGTTAGAGCCTGCACCCCTCGCACCAGGTGGGACCCTCACACACACACACACACACACTAGTTTAAACAATAGATGTATAGATGGACGACGCGTCTCACATTCCTCCCACCGTGCAAGCCGCAGCTTGTTAGAGTGAGCCTCCTAGCTGCTACGTTAGCACCACGGCAGCTGTTTAGCTAGAAAGACACAACAACTAACCATAATATCTTTATAACTACATTCATGATCAGACTGACAAGTGTTCTATTACAGACTTATGAAGGTTACAGAAAGTTAAAGCTACAGCTCCTCTCACCCTCGTCTCACCCCCTTTTTATAGCATCAAATAACTAATTAAAACAACACTTGAACATACATTAGCGTGATAAGAACTACCTAAAATGACAGAAACCATCCTTGGGATAAAATGTATTTGATGTGTACTTTGACTTTTTAGTTTGGCCCGTGTCCCATCCGCTAACATGGAGGGGGCGGGATTTATGAGCTTTACTGCAGCCAGCCACCAGGGTGCGATCCAGATGTTTTGGCTTCACTTCCGGGGAGCTGTCATGTCGTCCATATTTATATACATTCTGCGGTTTAGACTGAAAGAAACAAGAAAGAGGAATTGATTTTGAACATGAAACTAGAGAATGCAAAATTTCAGGGGACTGAAACTTGTATTCACTGATCTGAATCGGGCCATCATATTATATCTATCTGTGTTTTTTGTTTGTTTAGTTTGGCTTTAAACTAATGCTCCATTTTATAATATATGTTTTTTTTCCCCCATAGCTCCCACAGTGCCGGTGTACGAGAAAGACGGTGTGACTTTGACACTAAGTTGTGAGAAACAGTCAGATACGGGCCTGACCGTCACACTAACAGCCTCCAACTCCACTGACTCAGACATGAGCAGCTTCACCCTGCAGGCTGCGGTTCCCAAGGTTTGTCTATATGTTCTTTCACAAGCTTTCTCTGTTGCTGTAGATTTTCTGTCTGCCAAGGTTCACCAGAAAATTCAGCAGCTTGTGGCAGAACATCCATTTTTTGTACACCTTTTCAATGCTGCAGACACATACACAGATGTTTTGTTACACCTACTGTCTCTCTACATGTAACCAGTCACTGTTGCTTGCAGGGTGTAAGTTTTTAGACCCTGTCATGTTCTCAGTGGTAGCCATCAGAGCAGTAAATAGACCTGAACAACACGTATGTGTTTTGGTACTTCAAAGTTCCATTTGATCTCCTCCCCTCCCAGAGTGTCCAGTTACACATGAAGGCTCCCAGCGGGGACTCTCTTCCTGCACGAGGCACAGCTAAGGTGACCCAGATGGTAGTCCTCAACAACCCCAACAAGGTGAGTTTGACACACACACACACACACACACACACACACACACACACACACACACATATACACACACACACAAACTATAGCCGTGTTTCCACTGCATGGTTACAGCTCTGCTCGACTGGACTCACTTTTGGTACCAGGTCCTTTTCCTCTATGCCGTGTTTCCACTGCAGATATTATATTACCCCCTCAGTGTAGGTGGGATCTCAGCTGATCGCCGTAGCGACGGTGCATGAAACTGCCGTGACATCATCTTCAACAGAGGAACGTCTGCACTTTGGCAATCGTAAAAGTGTACATAGTGTGTACGGTGTAGTTTTGCAAGCTTCCATTTTTTTAAAATCTGGGTCGAGTGGATTAAATTATTGAAGGTAGCTTGGCTATTTAAATAAAAATTGACTTTTTTAAGGTACTGTATGATAAAATTTGCATGTATTAATTGCTATGTATTGCCAATGTGTGAACAGATTGTAATGTAACTCAAAAATTGAGAACTTCCCCGACCTTCTCGGTTGCCTATAACAGCCTGTGGACTGATTTATATGTAAAGGACTCAGGACGGTTTTGCTTCGTAACATTAGCTGATGAAGTAATTTGCAAATGGCAAGCTATGTGGTATCATGGAGATTGGACATTACAGATAGTAACGGTGATATATGATTGGAATGTAATGTCACGTCACTGTTTTTGGTTGATGCCCAGGATGATCACACGCGCCTGCAGAGTGCGAGCACGTACACAAGATACAGGATGCTGACTGCGGTTCCACTTAACGGCCACGGGTGTGATTAATAACAAGGACCTTTAAAGGTCTTACTGATAACATTTTTATGAAGACTAATATTTTAAAAAATAATAATAATACATCCACGGATATTTTCAAAAGGTGCTGAATAAAAGTATGGCTAAAAAAAAAATATTATGATTGTGAATTAATCATTTTAAAAATTTTGACAGGTCCAAAATTAATGTTTTGTTTATCTCTGTGGAAGATATCTGACGTTGGTTACCACTTCTAACAAGGCTTATGAGCCAATAGTAAAACAAAGTTGGTATCATGTGGTATCTCTGGGTCATCAGCGATCAAGTTGCCACTAGTTTGGAGAAAAACTGGCTGAGTTTGGCAGTAAGTGCCTGGCAACCAATTGTTGTGAAGTGAATGCGGAACAGGGGAGGGCAAAAAATGCGACATCTAGCGGCTGAATTTTATCAATAGCACCTTTAAATATGGCGGGTTTGTGCAGGGTGTCCCATGTCGCACTAGTAACGATTCTCTGACCAATCAGTGGTCAGCAGTGTTTTAACTCCACCTCCTATTATCTGCTCAGCTAGCTCGGAACCTCAACCGAGCTGGTACCAAGAATGGAGTTGTTCTAATTGGTACCATCCACAACTTTTACTAAAGTTAAAGCAAAAATAAAAGTTGTAATGTGTAACGAACTGGACCGAATCCCTGTTTTATATCAAGCTTTATCAGCAAGGGAGAACAAAAGTTAAATCCATTTTGAACATTTTAACAACAACAACATTAGAATCTTCACACTTTATACCCAAATGTTCACTAACTCCCACAAACCTGTTGTTGTATTTGGCAAGAACAATCGCCAATGTGTGTGTGTGTGTGCGCCATGGGCCAGTTCCAAATCTTGTATCGTCGCTCCCATCCCAGTTGAAGCAGAGCCAGATCTAGCTGCTTCACACTACTAAGTCCTTCTTCCTCCTCCAGGTGAACCTGAAGATGAGGGTCCGCATATCTTACACCAGCCAAGGATCGGCCTTTCAGGACACAGTCCAGATCGACTCCTTCCCGGGACTCAATGCCGCCGGCCACTGACGGCGGCCGTCCGGTCCAGCAGGACTATGACAACAGTCTGTGGATGAGTCACACCCTCCTCACTACCCTACAAGCTGCTGTTTCTGAAAGTTTTGTTGGTGTTTTTAAAGCTGAAGAACGCTGTTCGTTCACAGGAAGTCGCAGCCTCATACATGAAGTTTCCCCCCTCCTCTGGAATCTAAGTGTAAATGTGACTGATGGCATTATTTAATATGGCACAAGCTTTGGAATTATGCCCTTATAATATGGAAAAATATGAGTCTTTTTTTCTGGGATTTTTGCAACTGTCCGTAGAAACTTTACACCATCCAGGTTCTTTTTTTAAAGCTACTAACGCTGATTGTAGTCGTTTCACTCCATAAATATGAACTTTCATGTGGCTCCTGTCAGCCAGTATGCGCCACTAGATCGACTGTCCTCACATAACACGTTTATTCCCTTTTGAAGTGATTATCTTTATGAAATATTTGCCTTTAGCATCTTCACTCTGTTGAAAAGCAGCTACTAATAATGACCCACTATGATTATGATAAAAGGCTCTAATCCAGTACACTTGATTTTACTGGAAAACGCACGGACTTACATATGAGATGGAAAGGGTGTAGGGTTTTAAACACAACCTTTGTGTTGCATATTTTTCATGCCTCATTCAGCTGAACAGCTCAGAGTATCCTCCTCCTAATTAATTCTCCTGTGCCTTTCATCCCCTCAAGAACTGAGGTTTTCTCATGTACAAAACAAAATGCAATTATATTTGGTTTCAGAGGCCAAGAAACGGTTTTGGTGTCGTCATATAAACATGTTTTTATCATTACCATTCAAGCATGCTTTTCCTGACCAATATCTCCTTCGTCTATTGTTTACAGAGGCTCCTGGGGTATTTTATTTTCTCAAGACTGTGTACAGTGATAAAAGAAGAATGGGCATGATACTGTGTACAAGATGTATATTTTAGATTTTAAGCACAATTAGAAGAGTTTTAAGTCTTTGGAAAATCTCTAATACAGCTCTTTGTTGTACAGTGGGCTGTAAAACACTCCTTTAGATGAAGCCAGTGGGTGCTTTTCATTATGCTAACTTGTACTTCCTCGCATCTTCACGGAAATCGTTCCTCCTCCTCCGTCATCATGCAGGATATTCAAATCCCACCTCGCAGAGACGAGGAGGCTTGTGGAGGAGCCTAGAGCGAGGGAACACAGGTGTATCCTGCGCGGAATTCTTTTATCAAGTGGCGTGACATGTAAGTGCCACGCCTACGCATGTGGCACACAGTTTGAAGCAACTAACGTCGCTTAAAGCCGGGGACACACCAAGCCGACATCAAAGAACTAACGGCGACGAATGCCAGCAGTTGCGTCGCCTTTGTCTTGGCCGACAAGTTGCATTTGAATACACCGCAAAGACTACAGCCGACGGCCAACTACCACGTACGTTCTGCGCCTGCATGAGATGAAATAACTCTCCACACTAGTGGGTAGTTGTAGTCTGTATTTGTCACTCAAAAAGGGAAACCAGAAGACCGAGGACGGCGGATATACAAGCCATTGTTATGATACGTACATGACACAAAGCTGCGTCTGCCGACCACTGAGACACCATGAGATGAAGATGAAAAATGAGAAGAGCCTTCTGTGTTTTTCTTCACGTCTATTTCTCTTCTCGTGCTCCGATTCGTTTACGCTGAACCGCTAATCAGAGTGATTTCTCTCACCGACGGGCGGCCGAAAAAACTCTGACACGGGCAGACACGGGCCGACAGTGCGCGACACACCGAAAAAAAGTAGGCCGACAGACGCTCACCGACGGCCCCAAACTGTCCACCTGCCGAACGTCGGCTTGGTGTGTCAGGGCCTCAAGACTGATGCTACGGAACCAAGGATTTCTCATTTGGCAGCTTCAGCTCTTCCATCCTTGCTGGGAGGAGCGAAGACATGAGCGAGGGAGGCGAGGAGATGCGTTAGCATAATGAGAAGCAGCTAGTGTATCACGTCAGTAATTTGATGAGTCATCTCATAATCATCTATTAAAACCACTCTGGATACTGGATGTCAGCAATGGTGCTCTAAACGGACTTCAGTGCAATCTCTACCAGACTGTTTCAGATCACTACTTTAACTAAACTGTCAAGAAAAAGATCAGGATGAGTATTCTGTCAATTGCTTAAATTGTCTTTAAATCTTCTGTTTCATGTCATTTTCTAATAAAAACAAATTTTCAGAATCCTCAACAGCGACCTCTCGTTGTCTGTGCTCAGTGGGTGTGTGTGCATGTGTATTAGAGAACGACGCTTAAATCAACTTCAGCATTTATTCACAAGCAAAAAAGACCACAGTGTTTTGAAACTGTCTTTTGTACTGCATGGGTGCCTGCATCAACTGGGCAAACTCAGAAAGCCAATGTGGGTTTACAAAAAAAACATCTACGAAGGAATCAGAAAGTCCTTTTTTTTCTCTTTTGTTTTTTGTTGTTGCCGTTGTTGGTTGATTTTTTGGGGTTTTGTTTGCATTGGCCCGGGAACGTGGGATTTCAGATCTCTGTGCTGAAACAAGGTTAGATGGTGACAGACACCTAAAGCGTTGGCACTCAGCTGGCCCCATGACAACAGCGACTCATGACGAGGAGGAGAGGTGTATGCAGGGCCTGTGGAGCGTCGAGCCGCCTCTTAGCGCCAACACAAGATGGAGCACTGAGCCTCCCTGGATCTTGTAGTCTGCAGCGGTCTTCTCGTCATTCCTGGGATGCGAAAGAACACAAGAGAGAGCACGAGATGGTTTAGAGAAGACGTGTGCAGCGACTACAGAGGAAGACAGTTCATGATGAAGGAGAACTCACATCTGTTTTCCACTGTAGATGAGTCTCTGTTGCTGTGGTGGGATCCCTTCCTTCTCCTCCACCCTTTCTTTAATTCGCTCCACCTGCGTTTACCCAAAAAGTAAACATTTAGAATTGATACAGTTCCCTGAGGGTCAACAATAAAATATACAGGTTAGTGTGTCGTGTTTCTTTCCTATTAGAAACAATTGAATTTCACCTTGTCTGTGGGCTCAATGTCGATCTCTATTTCTTTTCCTGTGAGAGTCTGAAACATAATATTTACATTATTATACACAGTCTGCAACCAAGCTTTTCAATCAACATAAGGCAGAATTCACAGAAAAAAAAGATCTGTCCCTTTATATAGAGGTTAACGTGTGTTACACCAAATTCTGTGCCCCTCAGATTTGTGACCAGAACAGAAAATTCAGCTATATTGCCACTGCAAAAGTTTACAACATGGCCACACATTATATTTTAACAGTTGTGAGCAAAAGGGGTGTCATCAGGGATATAGATAAGGGGTTACTGTGATAGCTAGGGCTAAAACTAATTATTTAAATTATAATTATATATTTAAATTATTTTCATTATTGATTAATCAATCCAATATGGTTTCTATTAATATATTAATTGTCTATAAGACATCACAAAATTAACCAGAGCTCAAAGTGACGTCTTATTTTGTCCGACCTAACAATCCAAAACACAAAGATATTCAATATACAAGGATATATAAAACAGACAACAGCCCACACATCTTCACAAAGGAGGAGCTGGATCCAGATGTTTGGCATTTTCCCTAATAATCGCCCCAAATTACTGATCCATTATGTTTCTGTGGACCAATTATTAGATTAGGTTGAAAGATGTATCGTTCCAGCCAACTATCTGTAGGGCACTAACCCAGTTTCTAGTTTATTCTCAGGCGTCACAGAATCTCAAAGGACACACATTTTGTTGTAACACCGGCCCATGAATTAGCTAACCTGCTTTGGTTTTATTATTATTTTTATTTAAAAGGGACCATGTACAGTTTAAAACATAAATGTCACCAATTGATGCACCATACCAGATTATATCTTTAAGCTAATACACATCCGTAGTCCATTGGCAGGTCAAAACAAAGAAACATACTACAGTCATACAAGAAAGAACATACAAAACGCACAATACACAGCTACACACAATAGCAACATCACAAAGTAATGCTTGTCAAGTAAAAGCAAGTAATGAATACCATGGAGATGGAATAAAGATCAGTGAGTACAGAGCCAAGCAGCTTTCAGCAGACGTTTTAAAGGTCCCATATTATAAAAAAGTGAGATTTTCATGTTTTTTTATTATAAAGCAGGTTTGAATCCTATATAAATACTGTGAAAGTATCGAAACACTCAATCCATGGAGAAATATACACAGCCCGTATTCTGAAACTCTGCATTTGAAACAAGCTGTCAGGATACTGCCCATTCGTGATGTCACAAATATACAATATTTAGACCCTTTACAAAATTTTAAAAGTAAACATTCTAAATATGTCCCAGTTGCTGGTTGCAGTGAATATGTGAATGTCATCAGCTGACAGGAAGTACACATGGACCTAAGCTTTTGCTTAGCAACAATTCTGTTGCAATTCCATTCAAATGCACTAAAACGGAGCGTTTAAGACAGAGGGTAAATACAGGCATATTCAGGCCGACAGCATGAGGAAAATAAAGTTTTTTTTTAACATTACAGCATGTAAACATGTTCTAGTAGAAACACTAAATTCAAGTATGAACCTGACAATTAGCACAATATGGGACCTTTAAGTTGGTTTTGAAAGTGCTGATAGAGCTGCAGCTCCTCACATCGTCAGGCAGGCTGTTCCACTGATTTGTGGCCTTAACAGAAAAAACCTGATTGCCCAAATGCAGTGTGGCGAAATGGTTCAGTACAATCTAGCATAGTGATTGCATTTAAGTTAGCAAGCTATCAGATAGCACAGCTAACGTTACTGAATGGTGACAGTAGCATGTTGATAGCTAGCTGCTAGCTCCACTTAATAATGAACCAAAAAAGCAGGCCTACATTTTAATTATTTTAGCATAGACTGAGAAACATGTAAGTTAGAATATAATAAATAAAGGGCCCAAATATAAACTAGCTAACCGGTCAGTGATGTTAGCCTAGCATGCTAACAGTTAGCCTAGCATGCTAACAGTTAGCCTAGCATGCTAACAGCTAGCTCCCCACCAACAGCAGCTAGGAGCTAGTTGTTATCGTGTTAACGAGGATAAAACAACATTCTTACCTTTACTTTGATCAGCATCTTGAATAAAAATAGACTACAATTCAAAAGGATAGCTTATGTACTTTGTTTACTGATCAAATAACACTTGATAAAAGGTTACTAGCGAATTACAAGCTACTTTACTGTCTGACTGGCTGACTTCAATTTACTTCCTGTGTACAAACCTAAACGCTCCGGACGCGATGCCGTCAAACGACAACGGAAAAGTGGTTCCGCTCTAAAAAAAAAACAACACATGTTTTGTTTTTTTTCTTTTAACTCTATTCTTTCTTTTTGTCATTATTATTATTGTTATTTTTTTCTTGGTTTTGTTTCGGTTTTGAATGTTGAGGTTGTTTTCTATATAGTGTACTTGATGGGTTTGTCTGTAAACTCATCTACTTAAAAGTTGGTTTATAGACTGCTGTAATTACGAACAGTGGATTGCATATATGAAAACAGCCTTGAAAAAAGGGAAAAAATAAAGTATAACAAAAATTAAAAAAAAACAACACAAAACAAAAAAATATTTCTAAACTCACAGCATCTTTTCATATATACATAAATATTTAGATCCTTTACTAAGAAAAACAAATTGTTGTAAAAATACTCATTACAAGTCAAAGTATAATTTTACTCAAGCAGACCTAAATGTATGAAAATATTATCAGCAAAATAAAAGTACACTTTCACAGTGCTATTATATTATTGGATCATTATTACTGATGCAGCTTAATGTAAGCAAAAAAAACCAAAACAAAACAAAAAACTATTTCTAAACTCAGCATCTTTGATATAGACATACATATTTATATCATTTACTAAGAAAAAAAAGCGCTGTAAAAAATACTCATTACAAGTTAAAGCATAATTTTACTCAAGTATGCTAAAAGTATGAAAATATTAAATAAATATTAAGTAAAACAATTAATTTGCCTCTGAAATGTTGCAATATAGAGGTGTAAAGTAAAATGAAAGCACAAATAAATAAAAAAAATGCTTTAGCATAATACTTGATTAAATATACTTAGTTCCACCTCTGCATTTAGAAATTGTCAAAATGATCACCCTGCAATATGTTTGAAATTGTGTGAATGCACAAAAACATCCCTGTGTCAACAAAAGCTGCCCTGCCCACACACAGATGTTAATCATTCAGCTAATTTGGCAGGAAGTCTACAAATTGCAGTCACTTCCAATGAACTCTGGATCATTCAGTCATGGTGACTCATCTCTACCTAGGTGTGATAATCTTGGCTGTTTTTGCAGCAACTGTTGCTAATGCAGGTATTTTTTGCACATGCATGTAGAAATGTGTCAACTTAATGTACGTTTTTTTTTTTGAAAGTGTTTCATGTACAGAAACTGGTATCGTTTGCAGATGTCAAAGTAGTCTGTGCAAAGGACTCGGTAAGAATCACATGGAGGATCAGTGCGGAGTTGGTGCCACGTGCAACTCGTTTCTTCCTTGGGAGCTGCATGCCATCTCGGCTGGATGTTCTGCCCACCGGGGAGGGGGACGCACACTTTGACTACAAGCTTGATGAATGCAATTTTAAAAGACTGGTAAAGTAAACGCTATATTTAAACCTGCAGTAGGCAGAACATTTTTGGCATCATTGGGCCAAAAAAATCCATGAAAGCCTTTCAGCATATTGTAATTCAAGTGTTCCGAGAGAAAACTAGACTTCTGCACCTCCTCATGGCTCTGTTTTCAGACTTTAAAAAATCTAGCCTGTGACGGGAGCCTTTGGCCAATCACAGGTCATTTCAGAGAGAGAGCGTTCCTATTGGCTGTTCATTCAACGGAGGCAGATGCCAATCACTCTCGAACTCCGATCAAACGGTCAAACTAGGCAGCGCTGATCAAATATGAATCAATATTCTGTAACTGTAATGCCTATTTCTTTCCTCAAATGTTTTCATAGTGTACTGTTTAGCTGTAGAATGAGAAAGTGTGCTACAGCTGGTGAGCGGTGCTTGGTATTTTAACAGATCTCAACATGGCTGCCGGGTCACAAACTTTCTCAGTAAGAAATGGGCATTACAATAACAGAATATTGATTCATATTTGATCAGCGCTGCCTAGTTTGACCCTTTGATCGGTGTGATTGACGGCTGCTCAGAGACGTCAGGGCTCCAGCTCGGCTCTAATTGTTTTTTTTTTCCTCCGGTCTGTGAAATAATGTTGATGCCATTAGGAGCACCGGAGGACACAGAGGCACATGATTTTTTTTTTCTCATGCACTACTGTCAGGATATAGTGACCGTTTTATAAAAATAACCTTTTTTTTAAATCATATTTGCTCAAATTCTGCCCACTGCAGCTTTAAGTAAAACATCCTTCAGTCTGTTTTTAGTGTCTTAACAAGCTGTTTTTCTACAGTTGAAAAGAAAGCATATCCTCTATCAAAACGAACTGACTTTCAGGCCATATGCAAAAAGGTTAAAACCCGCTGCCATGGTGTATCCCATCCAGTGTGTTTATAAAAGGTAGGAGGTCCTTTTATGAATTAAATTCCAGTTTGCAGCTGAAATGTGAGATGAGAAAAATGTCCCCATTATTTATATTTCAGACCCGAAGAGTGGATTCCCCCTTTCCTGAACCTCGGGTCAGGTGTTGCTGAAGGCCGAGGCACGCTGGTGTTCGACATGGCACTCCTCAATGGTGAGTTCTCAAAAGTTACACTATACCAAATACAACATGGAGGCATTCCAAGTATTTTTTACCTCCCCCTACAGATCAATTAACAGGCATCGCAAAGACTAACGTCATCCCCCTGGGCTCGTTCATGCCGATATGGGCGGCGGTGGAGCAGAAGTCCCATCAACCCTTGCTGCTGCTCATGGAGGAATGTGTGGCGGCCACTACGCCAGAGCTGCAGCCTGGAAGCTATGTTTACCCCATCATTGCCAATAAGGGGTAGGATTCACACACTGATCTGTCTTTCCAATGATGAATTGTTGCTAATCGGGGGAGATTTTTTAAATTTCTCCAGGTGTCTTTTGGAAAGCATGAGGGGAAACTCTGTGTTCCTCCCTCGGTACCACTCATCTGCACTCATCCTTCATCTGCAGTCCTTCAAGTTTGGTCTTGGAGAGGAGGTGAGAGGCTGAATGGAAACCGCTATAAGGAATATTATGTCGATAATGGATTTTGACAAAGTTCGGTGTGCTCCTCAGGTGTACATTCACTGTAAACTGGTTGCATGGGATCCTGAAGATGTTGATGAAAGCAAGAAAACCTGCCACTATGTAAAGGAAAATGAGAGGTAATCATGGATTAAAAGGACAGTGTGTAGCATTTGAATGAATGAACTAGAATGGCACTCGGAGAGCGCAGACCTCCGCCAAAGTGCCTGACTTTAAAAACAGATCACAGCTCACAGCTGGCGGTACCGTGAGGTGGTCGGCTTAGTATTAACACGATGTGTTTCCGTGTAACGTATCGGCGGATGCCTCTCTCATTCAGCAGCCATGTTATGTTTGTATAACATTACACAACGTTATCTCTCATCCCATCATCTACCGTTTTTTCTTTCTCACTGCGGACGGACAGCAGCTGCCCCCGCACCTCGGAGTCTCACCACACATCCACACACGTATCTCTTACTTTAGTTTATTTCGGTCATACATCAAAAAGAACAAACCTTTGTTTTTGTTTGTACGCCCCCCTGGCGTCTTGGAGCATATTGCAACGAACAAAGCGCCATCTACGGAGGCTCGTGCCACGGTGTCTCGCGCGAGTATAAACAAAGCTTAATAGGTCCTCTTTAAAACACCCCATCAGAATATAGAAGAGCAAATGTTAATGACTTCACCATCATTTTTAGCTGAACACTTTTTTTGTATATAACTTATATTTATATCAACACCATGCTGAAATAATGACCCTCTATGATTACTCCTCTCTCAGATGGGAACTACTCGACAACCCCTTCAGCCCCGTCTGCAGCTGCTGTGATACAACCTGCAAGTCGCGATCCAAAAGAGGAGTCGAATATGGTATCACTTTTCTGCCAACTTAGGTGTTTTCATTTAGATTGTGCTTTTTCCTCCATTAAGTCATTATAATCTTTGTTGGGTTTTTTTTTTTTTGTCCCTGTCCAAAGCCCACGGCTTTAGTCACAACTCTGTGTTGGGACCCCTGATCATAATGGATCCGTCTGACTCAAAGGCCCGCAAAGTATCGGAGGTGTCCGTTACTGCTGCTGACTCTTAAGTTAAGTTTAAGGTCTTTGTTCTGAAACTGGACCAACACTCGCCATCAGGACTAAAGTTCTCAACATCTTCTCAACAGGAAGTCCAGAGGAAGCTGACAAAGACTCTATAGAGGAGCCAGTAGCCGATGACATCAGATGTTGGGACGTCAGCTTTACATGATCTCAACATAAACTGTTTGCAGATTCATTTAATGTCATCCATCCATCTTAAACCCTCTGTACAAATAAACCTGCTGTTGGGATTCTATTATGGCATTTGGTTTTTATGGCTGTGTCTTCACACGGTCATCACAACTCCATGGAATGATAATAAAATACAAGTATCCAGACTTTATATCAATAAACTCCACATAAGTCTTAATCTGAGCTGTTACCTGCTACACTACTGCCTGATGCCCATGTGGTAAATGTCATCCTGTAAACTCATAACCTCTCTCTCGGTTTATCACTAGTATTTTACAATTTGTTAGCCGTTTCAAGGCTTCCTATAAAGTTTTGGCTTTAAAGGAGCACCTGAATTATTTGTCTGTGAGGCTAGACGATCTAATTCACCATCAATTATAATGTGGCCTTCAGACCCGTCTTTATAGGCCACGTGATTTACAGTCGAGGATCTAGCAGCTTAATTAGGACACAGACATTTTTCTTCTTCTGAATACCTCCCATTTTTCCTGGAGCTCTATCATGACAGGTCATATCAGATTTAAAACCTATGAAAGGGCTCCATATTAAAATTGTCAGTGTGTAATTTCTTTTATTAAACCTCATTAAAAAGAAAATTCTGAGGGAGGAGTCAGATGTTGGCCACTATTGCCTTCCATTGAATGTAACATGGGGTTTTACTTTCTGGCCATACATTTAAAATGCATAGAGACAGACCTGAGTGCAAGTGTTTAGTAAAAAGATGACACAACAGCAACTCACTGACGTAACTCGTATACTGCAGCTCTCTGTGTGGATGATATACTAGCTCCATAAGAAACAACTAAGTCTGAAGAAGAGCCTGGTGATCGATACGTTACGCAGCATTATGATCCTTCTAATGGGAGATACTTGGTGTGCAGATCTTTGTTTCAACACTGCCAGATATACTAGTTCACACACTGTTTACAACTTAACCGGTATGTGCCGCCTGGAGCATGGTTGCAAAGATAGTGGTAAAGAAAAATAGTTTGAGGTTGTCTGGTTACTAGGGCTCGACCAACGTCCGCGACCAAAGAATTTATTAGTCGACTAACACTCGTACGATTTTGTTGACTAATCGATTCATTGATTTAATCGATAGAACTGAGTTTCTCAACGAAGAATTACAAAAAAGCACCACTTTACATCTTGTGTTTACCAGAGATGTGCTCATAAGTTTCTTTTCAAGTCATTCAGCATGAAAAAGCATTTAAAAAATGACTAATCGACTAAAGAAATCTTAGTTGACTAAGACCAAAACAGCTGATTAGTCGACTAACGATTACTTTGCTTCCTGACCTTGCATATCTGTGGAATTCTTATATACTAATATAATGTAAATTATATCATAGACATGACATTTAAGAGTGGAATGTGTCTTTTCATTGTGTCTTTTTATGTAAATTATGAAAAGTAAAAATATTTCCACAAAACGTGACATCTGTTGACATGCCGCTGATCAAGCTGCACCATATTAAACTGAAATGGGTCTACTGTGTGATGTAATAAGCTGCTTTCCAAGCTGTAATTAGTCTGCTGGCTGCTGCACCTGAGACTGTTGACGCACACCAGGTGAAAGAGGTTCTCTTGATCAATGTCTCCCAGTCACAAGGAATAAAATCACCCACAGTGTTGGCAGCAAGCATTCAGTCATGATGGCTTTCTTTTGGCAAGGTGCACTGCTTTTGAGCCTGGCAGCTGCCATGTCGGTACATGCAGGTAAAAACTGTAGCCAAATACAGGACAGCCATGTTATTTTATCATTTTTCATACAAATTGTTTGAACTTGAGTTCTTTGTGTTGCATCCCTTACAGACATGACACTGGACTGCAGGCCAGATTCCGTGACGCTGGTGTGGACAGAGAGCAGATCCCAGGCCGACATGTCGCTCTTTCGTCTGGGCAGCTGTTTCCCCACCAGCCTCTCGGTCGGGGAGGCTGTTTTCAGTGTGGATTTAAATGACTGTAACTTCAGGAGACTGGTGAGTATATCATATTTATACCTGTGAGTCCACTGTGTTTCCTACAGCTTAGTGACATTTGTGTCTCTCATAGGTTACTGGGAATCATCTCATGTACATCAACGATCTGACCTACCTTTCCTCTCCTGGTTCTCACATTGTGGGCTTCACTGACCCGGTTGTCTGTGCATATGAGAGGTGGGTGTTCATACTACTTCAACATCAAGTGTTAAAGGGCAAGTATGTAGGATTTCGGGGGATCTATTAGCAGAAATGGAATATAATATTCAAAACTGTTTTCATTAGAGTATAATCACCTGAAACTAAGAATTGTTGTTTTCATTAGCTTAGAATGAGCCATTCGTATCTACATAGGGAACAGGTCCTCTTCACGGAGTCCACCATGTTGCTACGGTAGCCCAGAACGGACAAACCAAACACTGGCTCTAGATAGTCTTTCAGATTTTTACGGTTCCTGAAGGCCACCGTAGTTCTCCGACATTTACAGTTCTACTGATGCATGTGTTTCAGTAATCTACTTAATTTATTTGCAGGCCCAAAGACTGGTACCCTATGATTTATGACCCGGTGTTTCATACCGACGGTCTGGGAGATCTAGTGTTCCACATTGGACTTATGAATGGTGGGTATAAAAACATGACCTCACAGGAAATGACAGCTCTCGCAGTGACTCCCGTAACTTAATCCAATTTACTGCTGTACTCTAGATGACTTCTCAGGCCCTGCTGAATCTACCAGCTTTCCTCTGGGATCCTTTATCCCCATCATGGCTAGCGTGGCGCAGAAGACCCATCAGCCCTTGCTGCTGCTGCTTGAGGAATGCGTAGCGGCTACCACACCAGAGCTGCAGCCGGAAAGCGTCATATACCCGATAATCACCAATAAAGGGTACTCTTGTTACACTGGCAATAAAAACGCTGACTTCCTTAATTATTATTTAAATTTTTTTTTTCCAGATACTTGAAGTAATGAAAATGTTCTTTAACCTCACAGATGTCTTGTGGACAGTATGATATCACGCTCAAAATTCGAACCAAGGCAAAAATCATCGGAGCTCCGCCTATCCCTTCAAGCCTTTAGGTTTGGTCTCGGAGAAGAGGTAAAAACTAGCCTCACTCTATAAATGTTCAATTTTAGATGCAGGGCTTTATCATGAAAACTGAGAAACCTAATTACAGGAAACAAACTTTTATACCTTTACCTTGCAACCCCACTTCTCCACTCAACAGGTGTTTATCCACTGCAAACTTGTGGCTTGGGATCCCAATGGTCTTGACAACACCAAGAAGGCCTGCCACTATGTCAAAGAGCAAGGGTAAAAATGTCACTTGAATGTCGCAAAAAACTGCATCCGTATATCTGAATTTGGAAAATCTTTTTTACATACAGTAGGTATGTCTTATTCAGCATTGGATTAGTCTGCAGATGCTGCAGACAGTTACCAGTTTTAACCATTCACAACATGTTGGACCTATATCATGGAGCAAATTCCTGACTCTCTTCTTCTCCAATCTTCATGAATTCAGTTGGGAGCTGCTGGACAACTCTGCACATAGCAATCTTTGTGACTGCTGTGAATCCAGCTGCAAGCCCAGGAGGATGAGGAGTATATCATCAGGTATTTGCACAACTTCTGCTATATTAAACTTGCCTCCTTGTACTATACTAAAACTATTATATATTTTTCTTCTATAGGGAAGCATGGAATGGTACAAAACGCAGTCCTTGGGCCACTTAAAATCACTGATGTGAATTCCTGAAGTATCTCAAGGTACATTTTAACTTTACATTACAAAATTATACTTATCCTCAACAGCTTTATTAAACTTTTTTTTTTTTTTTTTTTTTCTCCCTCCTCCAATAGGAATGAATCATCGTACAGACTGGTTCCTGCAATCTGAATTGGGTTTTTATTCTTGGTTTCATAAGCTTCTAAAAGCTCGGTGCCTGTCTCTCTGCATTTCAGATCGTAATGACGCCATTAAAGATGTTGCCAAACGATTTACTTGAAAGCTCTCAAATGTATTAAGCTTGTTAAGTGTGTAATGGTCTTAACGAAGATGTATTGCAATCAAGGATCTAGTATTTTCATGACGTCATATCTTGATGTCGACTGAAATCTTATTCCTGGGTAAATGCACATCTGGTCAGCAACTTCATATATACAAGAGCTTAATGGTGGGATTTATTTCAAATAGTCTAAATGTAAATCTGTTTCAAACATATCAGCATAATAACCTGTGAATAACTTTATTCCTATGTTCGCACGATACACAAAGTATTTGTGTGAAAGGCTGTCATTGTGAACATCCATAATCAGTCAGAGGAAAATATGGACTGTATAATATGCTGTACTTTAATGCACAAAACACACTGAAATGCAGTGAATGATCCCTAAAACATCTACATTATGGTTTATTTATTTTCTTCCAGCAGGTCTCACACTTCATATTTTGCTAAAAACATATGGGTTAAATAAGTTGCATTACCCAGAACTCCAAAGAAATAATTTATGTAGCATGACTGGATTATCTAATGGTTTGTCTTAATCACCATAACAAGTTGACCTCTTCTTATTACCTTCATTGTACCATCAGGTTCAACATGTAGCTTACACTCCATCCACACCAGCACAAATGTTGATACTTTACTTTTTGATGACTAAAGAACCAGAGATTAATAATTAAGCTGTAAAGTGAATATATCTTGAAACTGGAGACATAATGTGCAGGACATGGTGTGGTGCAACAGGTGTCCTTGGCTGTGTTTTTAGATGACAAGTATAAATAAGATAAGCATTCAAAGAGTAAGTCTATTTAATGAGGGGAAAAAAAACCTTTTTTTGCTGACCAGCTCAAGGCCATATTTTTTTATATCTCATCCATCATATTCCTCCCCAAATTCCTTATTTCTACAAGAATCTTCAATATCTTTGACTGGTCAAAAAAAAGTTTAACATTGACCCTGTACAATTATAACATCTAAACCAGGGGTCAGCAACCTTTACTATCAAAAGAGCCATTTTAGGCAAAACATAAATAAATAAATAAATCTGTATGGAGCCACAAAACATTTGAGCATTGTGATGAAGGTAACACAGTTTATAGTCTAAGTATAGAGTATATAAGTCTAATGCAGTGAGGGCCAAAGTGCAAATGTACGACGGAGTATTAGGGCCACATTGAGGGAAAAAAAATCGGAGATTTCCAGAATAAAGTCATAACTTTATGAGAAAAAAAAGTTGTAATATTACGAGAATAAAGTCATAACTTTATGAGAAAAAAAGTTGTAATATAACGAGAATAAAGTCATAACTTAACAAGAAAAAAAGTCGTAAAATACGAGAATAAAGTCATAACTTTACGAGAATAAAGTCATAACAGCGAGAAAAAGTTGTAATATTATGAGAATAAAGTCAGAACTTTACAAGAAAAAAAGAAAATAACACGTAAAATTACTACTTTATATTATTATGACTTTATTCTCGAAATCTAAGATTTATTTATTTTTTTCCTCAATGTGGCCCTAATACTCCGTCGTACCATAGACCTACAACAATGATAAATAAAAATGAAAATGTAAATGATAAAACAGTTATTCATTTCCATTTTTAAAAATCCACAGGGAGCCACTGGAGAGGAGCTAAAGAGCCTCATGTGGCTCCGGAGTTGCAGGTTGCAGACCCCTGATCTAAACTAACAAGCTGACATATTTATTATGTCCTCATTGATTAAAAACCTTTGACATAATATTTTAACAATTTTAACAGACACTAAGGAATGGGGGCTTCATATGTGTCTCAGCCAATCAAAACAGAGAACGAGATCCGATATTTGGTAACTCAGCTAATCAGAACAGAGAACGAGATCCGCTATTTGGTCACTCAGCCAATCAGAACAGAGAACGAGATCCGATATTTGGTAATTCAGCCAATCAGAACAGACAACGAGTACGCTATTTGGTCACTCAGCCAATCAGAACAGAGAACGAGATCCGCTATTTGCGCGGAGGCAGGCGGGACTGCTGAGCCAAACTGAAATAACTTCTGTCAGGATAAAACTTCTACTAACTTCTCTCTGAGCGAGGCAACAGGTAATGTTGTTAAGGTAACACAAATGAGAGAGCAGATATATTGTAGCCAAAGTGTAATGAAAGTTTTGAGTCAGTTTCTTACCCTCTTAACAAACAGAACAAGAGAATTTAAGCTAACGGTAGCTAGCTTGCTAACACTTTGGTAGCCAATAGTATAACAGCCTGTTAGCATTGTTAGACTGCTGTACCTAACTGTGGTGTGTGGATGTTGTGTCATTGCAGATTTATCTAGGCAAATGCTAAAATAGTTGAGCTATAGCGTGCTACAGGAATGAGTCCTAAAACCAAGCCATAACCAAACAATAAATCTGTGCAATATTAATACACTGAATGTGAAATACATTTGTCTGTGCAATATATCCTTTATTTAATATACACCTCAAGTGCAACTACCTTTGTTTACATTTTATTTATTACATCTCCCTACCTATTTTACAAGTGCAATTACCTCTGTTTACATTACATCTATTTTTATATTTTATACTTCTAGTGTAACACTTCTGTTTATATTTATTTATTACATCTACTTTACCTGTTTTATTTGCTTTATAATTATGTGTGTTTTACCTGTTATATGTTTTATCTGCCTCGTTTAGTCTTGTCAAGTATTTGTTTTAAAGCACTGACCAGAAGTGGCAACTGTGAATCTCGTATGACAATAAAGCTTTCTATTCTCTTCTCTATTCTATTGAAAGAGGCTGGGACATGGTTTTTAGCTATGGGGTATGACACATGCGCAGCCTATTATGAGTTTATTTTCTGTAATAATCCAAAACCCAATGGAAAAATCCCATTGGCTTTTGGTCGAGGGAACCCGTGCGATTCTGATTTCCGGGTTGGCCTACAAAAATACGACAACCCTGGAGCACTCTATATTGGTAACTTTGTTCATGAGTGTGGATGTGATGAATTTACATTGTGGTTGTTGGCAAACAAATCCAGCCCCAATGTCATAAAAATCTTGATATTAAAACTTAGTAGTGTAACAGTGTGACTGTAAAATACACTACATGGCCAAAGGTATATGGACATCTAACACCTTTTGAACATGCCATTTTCAAACCTTTGGCATTAATATGCTTCCAGAAGTCTCCACTCGTCTGGGCAGACTTTCCAATAGATTTTGCAACTTTCCTGCAGGGATTTGCTCCCATTCAGCCTTGAGAGTGTTTGAGACGTGGGGGACTGATGTTGGGTAATAAGGCCTGGCTTGCAGCTGGCGTTCCACTTCATCCCCTAAGGTGTTGTATGGGGGTGAGGTCAGGGCTCTGTACAGGCCAGTCAGGTTCTTCCACACCAGACTAGGAAAACCATGTCTTTATTGGCCTGGCTTTGTGCAGGGGGATAGTGTCATGTTGAAACGGGAAAGGGCCAAAACAGGAAGTCCACACCAGGAAAGAAACCCAATACTAAAAGTATGTGACCACATACTTATTGTCAAATAGTGTAATATTTAATGTTACATAATCACATATGTGTATTGTAATCTTGCGTTTGCAGAGGAGGACTAAAAATGGACTGGTTCCACTGTAATCAGTGCTTCACAAGGAGAGGGTCGAAGTTTGCCGTGTCCAGCTGTGGCCACATCTGCTGCGAAGCATGCATTAAATCGAGTAAGAAAATTATATACGCTAAGTCAATTTGCTTCCACTTTTTAACTATAATTATTTTAACATCATGGCTCAAATTTAGACAGTTTCGGGCTAGTTATGCTTCTTATGATTATGTCTTTTCCCACAGAGCAGTGCAGTGTGTGTGGGGCCAGCTGCAGTTATCTGCCCATCACAGATGAGGTTGGTGAGTTTGACATCTCCACTACTGTCTGATGATGCCACCAACAGAGAATGACCTTATGTTACATAGCAGACTTAATATATCTGCACTCATTTTCTTTGTCAGATGAAGCCACAGGAAAAGGTGTTTTTCAAGGACCCTGTGAAGCTCATCCAGTCGCGGCTGGAGCACATTTCACAGGTCTGTCTCCTCTGTGCAGCGCTCACCCAAGCTCCCTCGCTGCTGTCCTTTTTAATTGCTGTACAGGGATGTTAAATGTCAGAGCAGCGAGTCAATTTATAACAATTAATAAGCTAGTCAGTGAGTCATTCAACTAGGGGTTTCTTCAGTTAGAGGGATATTTGACAGAATTAAAAGCATCCCAAATAGTCATCATCACTTGGGAATCCCTTTGCAATAATCCAAAAGTTCATATACATGTTTTATTTTCACTGAAAGAATATTTGATAGTGTGGTCTTCATGCTCCTCAGATTGGGCAATTTCAGCGGATACAAATGGAGAGAGTGACTGCGCACTTCAAGCACAAGTCTGTTGAACTGGAAAGGCGTCTGAAGGAAGTCACTGAGCAGGGTTACAGGTGATTTCCGCATCTGTTATTGTTCCTCAGTGGCTGTGTAAATAAACCTCCCTGATTACAACGCTATTCTTCCCACGTCTGTCATCATAAGGCAACTTTCCGAGCTGAAAAGAGAGAACGCTGACTTAAAAAAGCAACTTTCAGAGCTGAGAAGAGAGACTGCTGATTTGAAAAAGCCACTTTCTCAGCGGAGGGTAAGTGTTCCAAAAGTCTAATAAAGAAAAAGCTTATGTTGCCAAAAATGGCAATGTTCAGGTAATAATGAGTTGCATATCTAATTTAACCTGCACATTCTCTGTTTTCCACAGGTTTCTCCAGGACAGTTGCGTACAGATGGGTTAGACCAATTCACATTTCAGGACTATCCTGTTAAATACTAAAGGTTTCCAAAGTTTTTAACTTTTTTGTCTCATGTATAGCACTCAAAGGATGTCACTCCCTGTGGCTGTCACCTCCCCAGGTAAACCCTGTGATTTATGTTGAATTGTTACAGTTAATGGTAATCAAATGTTTTGATTCAAGTTGATGAGGAGTGTGTGTATGTTTTCTTTTACCAGTTACCCCTCGTTCAAGAACTATGAGGTATGTACTACATTGCCATCCTCTGGTGGATATCATTCTGTATTTTCAACATCATCACATATCTACACTTAGTAATAAGATTGCAAAAGATTTTATGCTCAAATATGTTGTCTGGGTCTCAGTTACATAGGCTCAGCAGAGTCTCAGGGGTGGGCCAGAGACAGAGGTCGCAGTCTATCCTCCCTCACAGTAAGTCTCCTAGTTATATTGGCTGTGTGTAATGTTTTATAGATCTACTTTAAATTGTTATTATGTTGGAAACAAAAGTGTTTTCCAAGACATACTGAAGAAAAATATATATATATATTCTTAGATTGCTGTGCAACTTTTTAAGGACCCTTTTCGACATAATAACAACAGTTTGACAATAAAAAAAAAAATCTTAATTCAGGGTCAGCTAAATAACTTTTACTGAAGCTCTCCTGAAGCCATCTCCATGACAACTCCATCTACTGATGAAGACTATGAAATATGGTTGAAACCTCTGGAAGAGGCTAGTAAGTGAACCTTAAAAAAGCAACTTGCAGGTTAGAGCCTTCAGTGAAAAATTGAGTAGGAAAATGATGTAAACACTAGGTTTTCAAAAAATATATACATACATATTCACTATGGTGACATCTGGAGGCATTTCTAAAAGACCTTTTTTTTATTATTTCTGCATCAAAAAAGACAAACCGGAATTGATGTGGGCTGAGGGAGAGCGGCCAGTTAAATATTAATAAATATGGATCACAATGCTAATAGAACTAACACTGAGGTTGAAAATGTATATTCATACGCATATGACGGTCCACAGTCTTATAATTACGAGCCAGTTATGTGTCCAAGAGACCAGCAACAGACAGTGATAAGAAGAAATAAAGGATATTGGGGAGAAATTGAGTTTAAGAACAAGCTGGGCAGCTGTCTGTCTGCTAACAATAGCTAACGCTGGTCACATTACAACATTACGTTTGCTATCATATATCGGGCTAAAACTAAAATAGTATTGGTAATATAGTGCCGTCAGGGGTACTGATACTTACCAAACAGTAACAGAAGCTAGATTGTTTTTGTCAGACTACATATTCCGTGGTCAAGTATTAATTTTCATGCTCAATAATAATTACACCTTCATATTTTCCCTGTAAAGTGGCTGCTCGCTGCTTCTAATACTAGGATGGGTTAAATGCAGAGATTCAAATTCACGGTGTACAATGTGTGACAATAGAATCTGATTTACATTTACATAGACCAGATCCTCATTAGTACCAATTAAATATTCAACCATAAACTTTTAAATTTGAACTTCTTTCTGTTTTTGTCAGACTCCTGGATCAGCTACCTCTATTTCGAGCCACAGTTCTCTTCACGAACATGTACACAGTAAGTGTCGTTGCAAAGACGCTTTTGTAGCTCTGCAACTGGATATATTATGTTTAATCAACTCAGAAATTAAATGCATTCTATCTTTAATCAAAATCCTTTCCCCTCTGTTTTAAAAAAGGAACACCCACATCCTTCAGCACTCCTACAAGGTAAGAAATGCTTTCCACATAACTTGCCATTAAACATTGCATCACATTCCTACATTTTCATGCTGGGAAGACTTTCTTGTTATTGTCAGTCGAGATCTCAGATGATCCGCTGTGGCAAACCTTAACGGGAGCGGCTGAAAGATGAGCAACATTCGCTGAGTCAGTCTATTTGTGTCATCCTCAGAACTCAGCGTCAGACACCTAACGTCTTCCAGCTCCAGTTTATGAGTGGGTTATCAATACAGTCACCCAGGCATTAATGAAATGGCCCCTACAGTAACAATTCTGGGGACATTCGTATCAGTTAAGGACTCTTTAGCCATATGTATGTGTTCATCGGGATGGTCACGTCTTAGTTTGAGGGAGATACAAATTGTTTTTGCCAAGTAACAGTTGATTGAATGTCTTGTACATTGAGTATAGGTATTTTATCATTGTTAAGTTTACGTGGATGTTGTACTGATGTTACCATGTGGTTCCTCTGGTGATTAATCAACCTGCCATATTGTCTTCTGGCAATACATTTTTTTTAAGCTTAATTTTATATTAGAACCAATTCTGCAGATTGCTTTTTGCTCACAACAGAGAATTTACACTGATGAAAAAATAAATTTGATCTGTCAGAATCAGTTGGAGTCATTACAGCACACACATAAAAAAAAAAAACATTGCTTGCACACATGATTAGAAAGGCAAATCCTTTACTGGTTTCCAGTGACACAATTGTGCAAATGAGAAATTTTTCTAACAGGAGAAAATACATGGAAGACAAAATGCAAAGGAAGACACTAAGCGTTATGGACATTTTCCCCCACAGCATGACACTTGCATTAACGTTTGATTACTAATAGAATAACAAAACGCAGTGATGGACACTGCTTCATCAATATTCTGGTCATCTAAACTTTATCCAGACGCTTCTAATGAACTAAACTCTGACTCCATTTAAAGCCCACTTTACCCCGTGTAGTCTAAGAAGTACTTTAAAGTGTGGAGAACTGATAACCTGAATGTATAATGCTTGTGCTATAATTCATAATCTGAGTTAACAGAAAGGTATTTCTTTGGATTCAAACCCTTTGCTACTTATACAGTACATGGACTCCCATCCGTTATTTCATCTAGTTTGTCTAGATTATAAACCATCAAGTCACACCCTACAGCTATTAAGACAAAATTAGATATAAAAATACTGACTGAATTAATGAGTGCAAATCAGAATTGAAGTTCGCAATTCTGACATCTGCAAGATGTTCATGCGATTGCTGCTTTCTTAGTACGGTTATCCTTTACTGTTAAAAAATGTGCAGTTAAATGCAAATGACAAAGTATACAAATAGTACATCAAGTATTACAGCAGAGCGTCTAAAGGAGAATCGGGGAATGTGTCTCAGAAATATGCTGTGAAGACATTAGTAGAATTAGATGGACCATGCTGTTTTCAAAATATGATAATAGGTTTCAGTGTTAAGGGATCAATATGACATGGTTTAGTTAGGAACTCATATTTTGTGAAATAATTGGATTTATTGGAAATGACAGCAGGCTCTAAAACCAAAGTGCAAGATGTCAATTTAAAGTGTACATGTCCAGTGTGCTTTTCATGACAAGGAATTATTGGCTGTAAAGGAATGATTACACACAGTGATCAGTCTAAAGAAATTCATCAACAGAGACACTTTTCCGGAGCAGTTACTGGTCTGCTTTAGTCAGGTACCAAAAGTACAACCAGTTTAAATTATACTGCTACAATAGCATACTAAATATTCTGTAGTAGTGATATCTAAACAAAAATAATAAGCTCAAAAAAAACATAAAAATAAAGCAAACCAGTGTACAAGTTACTGTCCTATTTACAGCAACACGGGCAGCACAATTATACTTCAAGTCCAAAATATATTAGGATAAGCAGGAAACGCAGCATATATAAAAACTCAAACCTCACTTTGGGCTTGTACTGGGAAGACCGGATGTTACAAACCTGCCAAATTAAAGCAATTTAAACCAAAGTAATAACTATGCTCGCTGGTGCAAAGGATGTGAGGAGCACCCAATTAACTTTCAGAAATGTTCCTAAGTCTGGTTCCAGGGTGTTATTCGGCAATAATCAGGTTTTGTTCAGTCTCTCCAACATCCTGAGCTGCAAACCAATCCCGCACTTGCTGGTAGCTCATTTTGGATTTCTTGCATAGAGAGTCAAGGTCTTTTTCATGTAGTGAGCCGGTTGAAAGGTAATATGCCATCAGTGGTTGGATATCGGGGGAATCTGCAGTTGTTGCATTTGCTTGAGATCTTCGTTTGCGGCTACCCCCGGCCCGAGTAGATGTCCCAGAGCCACTTCCATTAGTCAAACCACTGCTACTCTGCTGGGCTGCAAGTTCTGCCAAGAATTGGTCACGGACCCCCTTCACCCAGCGCAGCTGGCCATTTTTAACAGCATACCGTGTGTCCCCAAACCACTGAATAACATCTGCCCGGGGTAAACCTGTAAGCTTAACAAGTTCAGTGTAGTCTTCACTCTTGGGCCACTGGCAACGTAAGAAGTTCTGCTTTAACACATCCAATTGCTCCTTGGTCTTTCTTGGTCGCCCAGCCGGAGTGAGGGCAGGGGATGTGGACGCGGACGAGTTACCCTTTGGGACGCGCAAGGGTGTTCGTGAGGGACTGGCTTTGGCTGAGTGGGCTGACTTCTTTGATGTGCTGATGCTGTTTGAAAGCGGTTTATTAGGCGAGGCAGTCAGTGGTGGGCTGCCAGAGGGGGAAGAGTAGGGAGAGGATTTTAAGATACCCGATGGTTCCTGTGGAACATCTGGCTCAATCTTGTAGGTCTTTGTCAGTTGTAAGGGTAGCTCTTCACTTTGTTCCTCGTCCTTCAAACTGTCCCCATCACCAGAAAGCTCCTCCATAACCTCATACCCTTCTGCCTCAAGGACCCTTTCCCCAAATGCCTCCAGGCTGTTCGTCAGAAAGGTCTGAAAGAAATGTGAGTTTCTAATCCCGTTGCCACGGGCTCCCTCCTGGACCTTCACCCCGTTTAGCTGACTAGTCTTTTGTGTAATAAGTGGGAGAGGTTGAATTTGTTGATCATGTTTACCTCCAGTGTTTTGAGAGTAGTTCTGGGCCGCAGCAAGGCTTCCTCGGCCAACCCTAAGCTGGTACCGGCTGTCACTGAACCATTTGCGAATGTCGTTGCGGCTCAGCCCCGTTTCTTCCTGCAGGCGTCTAAGCTCCGCCTCCGCTGGCCAGTTCTCTCTCAGAAAGCTCTTTCGAAGGGCAGCGAGCTGAGGTTTAGACTTTTTGTAGCGCCCATGACGGTGCTGTCGTGAGGATGACTCTGAAAGGTCGAGGGAGACATCGGCTGCTGTACTTGCTGGCTTGTCCGCCGGCGTGTCCGCTGGTGGGCGGTAGAAGTATGAATCCTGAGGGGGTGGGAGGGTGGAGCTGAAACACGGGGCAGAGGGTTTGGCTGGTTTATAGGAATCTGGTGACTCACACTTTGGTTTCTTCTTCTGGGGGCTAGAGAGAGCACCCTCCACTTCATTGCTGTCCGTATCCTCAATTACCAATTCCTCACAACTTTTGCTCTTCATTTCAACTTCCTCATTCTTTTCAGTAGATTCATCACAGATCTCAGGCACTGCCAGCTTTCGCCGTGTCTCCTCTATCTCCTCCGAGGACCAGCTGATGCCATATTTAATCCTCTGCACCATAAACCACACCTTAACTTTGTCCAGTGGCAAGGCACATACCCGGGCCAGGGTGCTAACCTCACGGGACGACGGGTATGGAAATAAGTTAAAGGCTTGGACCAGCTCTGAGATTGTGTCAAGTTCACGGGTCTGATCTGACTGTGTCCACACCAACTTCAGTCCCTCTGACACCAGAGGCAGGCACACAACGTTGTTGTGGTTAGTGGTGAAACTAGCCCCGCCACTCACGTTGCTGTCAGCTGAGCTGGCAGAGTGGCGCAAATCCTTGGAGGAGCATTTAGCTTCAAGTTTTCCTTCACATTCTGTCTTTGTTACTTCAAAGTGCCCCTTCATGCCCATAAGTAGTCCATTTCTGCCATTATGTTCACTGTAGGTTGCCATCTGGGATATCAAAATAGGCTCTTTCACCTAGAAGAGAAATAAAAACACTGATTTAGTTGTTGTTTACTTGTCACGTCACAGATAAGATCACCGTAGGGAAAAGGAGAATTTTTTCTGTTCTGTTCAGAGTATAGACTATGATGTTTTAAGAACTTTCAGTTCTCATTCAAAGTCATTTATCTGACAGCTGTTTCCCCTCCCCTCCCCCCTCCTCCCCTCTACTTTGCACTCCTTATTCTGAACTCTCCCAGTGAAACTAGTCGTATACTCTGTCCAGACTGGGTTCCCCTCCCCCAAAGCGTGGTGACTGACTTTTGTTTTGTGTGAGTGGGGGGAGATTGCTCGCAAAAGGGGTGGGTGGGGTGGGTGGGTGCGTGGGGAATGGGGATCTATGAGAAATCCATCACGGTCTACTTTCTCACCCCGTCCCAGTCAGGCTTTGTTCCAGTCCCAAGTTCTCAGTCCCGATAGATGAGTGTAGCCTCTTCACAAAAGAGCCGAGAGAGAAACCTGTGGAAGGAGAAAATGAGATGCATTAGTCACACTTCCAAGTCCAAGTCTAGGCACTCTTATAAACAATATGAAAAATGGTTTGATAAACTAAATGTAATTTTGGCATTGAGCAACAGGTGTTAAGCACAACAATTCAACACACCATGATGTAAATGTCAGTTGTGGTAGTGATTAAAAGGATATTGTGATTCAGAAACACTTTATTTTTCCAACAATTTTGTCCCATTGCAGTTGGTGCTTACTTATATTGATAATATCTTTGCAACTACTTATCGGGCAGTGTCTTACAAGTAACTATCTTCATTTAGTTGTTCTTTATTTGGGCCAGCAGAGGAAATATAGTGCATTTAGTTGTGTTTAGTTGCGCCATGACCGACGATTAAGGTTGGGTAGTAGTAATAATAAATACTAATAATAATAATAATAAACTTTATTTGTATAGCACCTTTCAAAACATAGTTACAACGTGCTTTACATAAGTTAAAACAGTGCAAACATCAAGATAAAAACAAAAACATAAAAACATAGGCCAAAATAAAAATCTTGGTAGTAGTAGAAATGTTGAAATGTACCCAAAAAACATTAGCAAACAATTATGAAACCACCATATTAGTCATTGGTGACACATTAAACCCACAGGGTGAGATCATGTGGTGGCCTCTCCTAGTCTTTGACGTCTTTCCTTTAATCTTTAATGCCTTGGAAGAGTTTCTACCTTATATCTTTTGTTTTAATGTGAGAAAAAAGCTGTAAAAGTTGCTCTGGGTTGCCTCTCACAATAGCAGCCCCAGTGTGTGTTTCTCTCTCCCCCCCTCTTTATGGCGTACTAACTAAAACGCTTCACACTGCACAGGCGCACTCCGCAGCCAGACACGCTTCACTGAAACATAAAAATAAACTTACCCCGAAAATGCCGAAATAAACCAGTTATCCCTCCGAGGTCCGTCTGCGCGTAAAAGCAAACAAAAGGAGTTTCCACCTTCCGCCACTCCGCCTTGTTTTATAGCCGAAGTTTAGAGGAAGATCAGGGGAAACAATACCGTCCGTCTGTCGGTTTGACCCTTGTCTTATTTATCAAGCACCTCGACGGATTACTGTCGGGATACAAAGATGCGAGGCGACCAAGTTTAGTCGCCTTTTTTTTACGCAGGAGTTCACTCGTCCGGCTTTTTCAAGTCCCGTATTGAGCGCACTAATCTCTCAATCCGTGAGGTTCAGGTGTGGATTTGAGTCCGCCGTTACTTCGTCCTCCCTCGGTCCATCCGTTGTTGCTTTTGTTCTTGTAACTGTGAAGTGTTTTTTTCGCTGTCCGGTCAGATCGAGGCGAGGCGGAGCCGAGGACCAGGAAGCCCACAAGGCCCAAATGACTCTCCCACACACTAGTGTGTGACGGTGGGGTGGGTGTGCCAGTCTGGGAGAGCAAGGCCATGGATTGGAGGGAGGAGGCGCCTGTATAATAAATCCGAGGCAGTAGGCTCAACATTTTCACGTCAGCCACCCACCAGTCCCCCCCACCTCTCAAAGCAGGCCCACAAACATCTCATATGATCTTGTTGTTAAATTTATACTCATACTGTCCTAACTTAAAGCAGTAAATAACAAGAGTTTAATCACTTATAATTTACTTACAGGGAAATTAGCCTCCTCAAGACCCCTGGAGGTCCTTAGACCAAACTATAGTGCAGGTGTGTCAAACTCAGTTGCACTACTGGGAAATGAAAATCACATCTAGGGACAGACACATGTAGTTTATTGACATGCTTCTATTTAAAATCAATAAAATAGATAGAGCTAGATTTTCTAAAGCCTGAAAGCAGAGCCATGAGGAGGTGCAGAAGTCTAGTTTTCTCTCAGAACACTTGAATTACAATATGCTGAAATGTTATTATGGATTTTTTGCCCAATGATGCCAAAAATATACTGCCTACTGCCACTTTAAAGCAGTAAATAACAGGAGTTTAATCACTTATAATTTACGTACAAGAACCATTTAGGTCCTTGGACCAAACTGTAGCGCAGGTGTGACAAACTCGATTGCACAAAGGAGCACACTGGGAAATGAAAATCACATCTAGGGCCAGACATATGTAGTTTATTGACATGCTTTTATTTAATAAAAAAAAGTCTTTATTTTGTTGCATGTCCCATATAGCCTTCTCGCATACAGTTTGGGAGAGCAGGCCATGGATTGGACATTTTCACATCAGCCACCCACCTAGGAGCACTACTGGGAAATGAAAATCACATCTAGGGTCAGACACATGTAGTTTATTGATATGCTTTCATTTAATCGAAAGAAAATAAAATGTCTTTGTTTATTTTCTTCTCACATACAATTTGGGAGAGCAGGCCATGGATTGGAAGGAGGAGGCGTCCGTATAATAAATCCGAGGCAGTATGCTCCACATTTTCACGTCAGTGACCCACCAAAGCAGGCCCACAAACATCTCATATGATTTTCAAAGAGGATCAACATCTTGTTGTTAAATTTAAACTCCTACTGTCCTAACTTAAAGCAGTACATAACAGGAGTTTAATCACTTATAATTTACTTACAGGAAATTAGACTCCCCCAAGGCCCCTTGAGATTCAATTCAATTCAATTCAATTCAATTCAATTTATTTTTATATAGCGTCAAATCATAACAGAAGTTATCTCGAGACACTTTATATATAGAGCATGTCTTAGACAGTACTCTAAAGTTTAGAGACCCAACAAGAGATCCCACCAAGAGCATTGCACCGGAGCGCGCTGTGGCCAGGAAAAACTCCCTGTTTAGTGGGTAGAAACCTAGAGCTGAACCGGGTTCTGGGTGGGTGGCCATCTGCCTCGACCGGTTGGGTTGAGAGAGAGAGAGAGATGTACAGCAACCACAATAGTAGCATAGCAGCTGTAATGACTAATACAAGTAGGACTAAATCAATAGCAATGGATGTAAAAGAGTGATAATACAACTATCGGAATTGATATCATTGGGTCGTCCTCAGACGGGCTTTCCAGCGGAGCTTCCAGCTATCTCGGTCCTCCATACATCTGGCTAGCTTGCCAGCACTGTCCAGCATTTTTCCTCAGTACATCCATGTATGTTGGTGTGGGACGTCCCCGTGATTGATGCCCGTGCGTTGGTTCCCACAGCACCAGCATGCTTGCTGGGAGTTCTAGATGTCTTTGGCAGTGATCGACAAGTCTCATTCTCCAGGCTGCCACTTTGTCGCTTAGCCTTGGTAGTCCCTCGTACAGACGGAATTAATTAAGGTCCTTGAACCAAACTATAGCGCAGGTGTGTCAAACTCAATTGCACTACTGGGAAATGAAAATCACATCCAGGTACAGACACATGTAGTTTATTGACATGCTTTTATTTAATCGAAAAAATAAAGTGGATTGACTTTTGAAAACTAGAGCCAATGAAAATGTAGGACATCGTCTCAATATGTGGGACGTGGGACAAGGGATAAAAATGTTGTGCAGTCACCCGTAAAGTGGAACACCTGGTCACCCCACCCATATAGCCTTCTCACATACAATTTAGTTGAAATAATCCCTAAAAAAGTCAACATAAAGTTGCTTAGCATTTACTCAAGCAAAATAATGTATTCTTATTATATTTCACAAGTAGGCAACCATACAGCCAACTCACAACAACCTGTTTCACAGGCCTGAATATGACAACTCAGTGGTTGTGTTGGACATTTAATAAAAAAAATAAAACTTTGATCATGTAGTTTACATGTCCCAAGCCTTCAGGCATACAACTGGCTGCACATAAAACCCTAAAAGCAAAACTCACATGCAGCCTTCAGCCTCAACTTTACTTTTCTTTGTGCCATTCTGTGTTAGCTAGCTTGCAGACAGTGGAGACATACCTGTGTGTTTGGTTTACGGGGCAAGTGTTGCTGTGCCGACCACAACTAGGGGGGCCAAAATTTATGGAGAACCTAAATTGATATAGATGGCCGGATCAAAATTTGCGAGGGGCCAGATTTGGCCCGCGGGCCTTGAGTTTGACACATGTGTTATAGAGCTTCTGAGTTATCAGTCCAGGGCCACAGCCGCCACCAGAGGCCACTGCATGCTTTCTGGAAATGTAGGAATTTTCGCAACATGAGAGAAGTTACCAATACATTTAAAAAAATATCACATCCAGGTATTTTGTTTTTGACTCTTACTACTTTTGAGTCAACAAAATAACTAAATAAAGAAGACAGTATTTCCTCATGATACATTTTTTTTGCTGGCAGTATAGAGAAGCCTTTGAAACACCATTTGAAGGTTCAAGTTGAGGATTACAACTTACAGAAAATAAAAGTGAACTGTTAATTGAACATTTAAGTCGATAAATAAAATAAGAAAAATCCAAATAATTAAAAGCATTTTAAATTTGCACTGGGGGGCTTAACCTCAGTATCTCTAAAACCATGGCTAAGACCCTGTATCATTTCCAGAGGTTCTTACAATAACTAGCTTGCAGTCTGTTATATTTGTCTTTGTATTATAAACAAGATCACAGTAATCAGCAGTATTCCAGTGATACTGTGTCCTTCAGCAGTATGCTGAATTCACATCAGCTTCAGACATGATGTCCTGTCACTGAAAACAAGGCGGCTGTACTTTAATGATATATATCTCACAGTCAGAGGTAGCAATTACAATCCATTGTTAATGCTAAATAATAATATAATATAGACAAGATGTAGATATTAAATCTTTCTGCAAGAGAGTCAACCCTCTTTATTAAAGACATATCTCCTTTTATCAGTTTGAAGATGCTATCGCTTTGTTATTTTGCAACAAGGAATGAGAAGTGTGAACAGCAGCGAGTAAACATTTCTTTATTTAATCAGTTGTGACTTGGCCAATCAAATACCATAGTAGCAGTAGTAGTAGTAGCAGTAGTAATGTTATGTGTATATATATATATATACACCATTAATAGAAATATAACAATCAAATGCAAAAATAAGTGGAAAAGTACACAAGCATTTATATGTATCTAAAATGTTTAATCTTTGGATAATTGTGATTTTGTATACTGCTTAAGAAAATACATCTCAATATAGTAATAATAATAATAAATTCCCATTTTCACATTTGTGTGGCTTCATCCACAGCTGACATTAGTGTAAATGTGCTAGTGCATCCTTCATGCTTACTACGTTTACATCAAACTTCATAGAACCGCCTTCATTAAGTACTCAAGTAGGAATAGATGTATACTAGGGGGGGTCGCGATATACTGGTACTGACGATAACCGTAATATTTAAAAATGAAATGTTATCATGTTAATAATACACATATGATAATATTGTGTAAATAACCTAGCACCTCTTAAATCATTTTATATATACGGTTATGGTTACAGACCCTCTCTCCACCTCCCTACACTCGTATTTTGAGTGTAATTTATTTGCCAAAAAAGCGCACAATAAAGAAAATAAATAAAAAAAGAATTTGACTGATTATTATTTTTCTCAAATTTTCAATAGATATCTTGATAATATCGTTATCTTGAATTCTTTTGGCAACGATAATCGTGTAGTGAAATCATGACAGCCCTAAACCAAAATCGATCCGTAAAAAAACAAACTGTTCAATGAGTGTGCAAACAGAACCGTGGGCTCGTTGAACTGTTGCACCATTATTAAATACAAGCCTGCTAATTATTTGATGAGGTGCCAGAGTCATAAGAAGCAATTATCTGAACATTGGCCTACTTGACCATTAAGTAGCCTGTCTTATTTCATGTATAAAATCAGTGTTATGGCTTCATGTAATGTAGAAATATCATTCATTACTATCAATCAATCTATTTATATATTTTGGAGTTCAAACATATTGGAAATGGTTATGTTTTCCTTCATGGTCTATAGCTCGGAGCCATTAAGCCCCTCTATTATATCTTTGTTAGGACACGGCAGGGGAACAAATTAGAGCTCAGCGTTTTTGGATTTATTGTTGGTGCAACCAACTACACAGCAACTCTTCGGCATAGCATTGTTACTAATACCGGTTTGTTTAAAGTAGAAGTTTGGAGACATGTTTCAACTTCTTCTGTTTACGCTGTTACCGTCTATGAGGGACACAGGATTGTTTTCCCCCAAAAGGGGGCGTGGGTATAAGAGCCTACTCTGGATGACGTATTGCCGGTCTGATGTACAGTATAGGTTTAGCTAGAATTTGGACCATGTAGTTGAAACACAGTATGATGCGGTCACTTCAGTGCGGCTATAGCAAATGCTTAGAAGCGGCTATTAGCCAGGGTGAGCACAAAGCGTGGCACGCGTAGGAATGAAGGGACAACATATGACAGCCAGGAGAGATATGGGACCTGGCCCAGGAGGAATTTTATGGAAGTGTAATCAGTTACATTCCGTCCTGGAAATAAACAGATGAACAAAATATTAGAATCATGTGACTGTATATAATAGTAAGTAAAAAAAAAAACTTAGACAGCTGATACAAACTCACCATCAACATCTTGTATCCCGTAGCGCCTTGCCAGGTCACAAGTCATGAGCACTTTCCCAGTCATTGACATCAGATGTTTATCTTTCAGGCAGAAATAGAAACCAAAGTGTGCTTTGTTTGAAAATGAACAAAATCTGTTGAACCAGTTAATGCTTATCAGCAATAAAAATCCGTGTCTGAAATGTGCAGATGTCAAATATGTGCTGACTGTGAGGTGAATACCATCTCATACAGTATAATCCTACCTTTTGCCAGGTTGACGATGCACATTCCACTCACTTCTGTGGTTTCCCCGTTGGCAAACATATCTCTAACCTGTGCAAAAGAAAATCCAGAGATTTAACAATAAAAAAACAAGTAGCTGCTGGGGATGAGGACATGCTGTTAGATAAGAGTCTACCTCGGTATTTGCACCCTCTGGTGCTTCTTTCTCCAAAACTAACTGACACACCATCTCTGTTCGTACCGCTCCCGGCCACAGACTGACAGAAGCCACCCCCCTACTTTTCAGCTCAACAGCCATGTCTGCCGCCAGCCTGTCACACTGGAAACAAACCACAAAACAAAACAGGTTTTTATGACACCAACTGCCCTAATTATACAGCACATGTACTTGTGTTCAATCAGATTTGGGTCTTGATAACATAAATCTGGGACTTAATGAGAGGAGAACTTACTGCGGCTTTGCCAACACCATATGGCACGTTGAAGAGATACCGCAGCCCCCCGATAGATGAAATGGTGATTATCAAGCCCCGACCTTGAGCCACCATCATCCGGGATGCATAAACAGAGAAGAAATAGTGGCCCCTGCCAGATAAATAAAAATGGAAATTAGTCAAATTATTATTATCCGCAGTTGTGAAATACATCTCATAAACGGCAATTGAATACTGCTTGACTTTACAGTAAACACATCACACTATGTTTCCTATCACTCTCCCGGTTTCTTGTTTTGTTATGTATTCTGAAAAAGCTACTACTGACAGAAGAGTCATGCTGAACTGAAAAGAGACAAAAACACATTGAGTAACAGCTGATGCCCGGAAAACTGTCACTAGACACAAGGAGATGACTCAGTGGACTTACAGTATCAGACAATGACTAAGTACAAAACGCATACCTCAGGCCGGTGTTGTTGATGGAATCCCACATGGAGGGATCAATTTCCCAGAACTTGGTCCCCATATTCTCGAAGATAGCCTGGAATAATCATGTCATAATAGTAATCAATAATAATCATGTTTAAAGGTCAGGTAAAAAGGTCACACAGTGGGCAGTTTATGGGTCGTGTCTAGAGGTGGTTAAGGTTAAACATTGACCTCGAATGGTTAAGATTATAATTTGACCTTGAATAGTTAAGGTTAGGCATTGATTTAGAATGGTAAAGGTTAGGCATTGACCTTGAATGGTAAAGGTTAGGCACTGACTTAGAATGGTAAAGGTTAGGCATTGACCTTGATTGGTTAAGGTTAGACATTGACCTTGAATAGTTAGAGTGACCTTGAATGGTTGAAGTTGTGTCGAGTCTCACAAGAGTCTTTCCACGTTTCTGCAATTTTCGCAATTTGCAGGTTACCTTCTAGACAAGACCCAATTTATTGTTGGTGATTTTAATGTTGTCAAGTGTTCTACAAGGAATTCAAGTATGTGATACACCTAGTGTTTCATGTCAGTCCAGTATATCTACCTGTACTCCAGCATAGGCGTTGTTAACCAGGACATCCAGTTTGCCATTCTGCTCACGTTTGATCCGTTCAAACAGGTCTTTAATGTCTTCGTCTTTTGTAGAATCACAGATAACTGGCACACAGTTTCCACCCCTCTCCTTGACCTGTGTTGAGAACAAACGCATCAGCTGTAAACCATATAGAGACGAACCCTGACTGAAACACTGCTAGGTTACGTAACTGCTGTCTGATTTAGCCCTTATAAGAAATCCACGCTCAAAAATGTCACCTGTGCAGCGGTTTCTTTCAGAGTCTTCTCCTGGCGTCCTGTGATGTAGACCGTGGCTCCGGCCTGAGACAGCTGGAGGGCTATTCCCTTGCCGATGCCTCTGGAGGCACCCGTTACCACACACACCCAGCCAGACAAGGACATTTTCCCTGGGGGGAGGGGGGGAAACAACAACACATACAACAAGTAGTAAGCTCACACGCAAACTAAGTAAGGGATGATGTACAGCGAGCCGGTCATTGTTGTGAAAGAAAGAACGACAGGGCGATGCCGAACGCCTGTACATTATCCCGCTTATTACACGGCTAGTTACTTAAGAAATCAATAATTTGATACAAAGCGGTCGACAGAGTCCGACGTCAGAGCTGCGCCCATGGCAACGGTTTGCTATACATAGCTACGGTCTGCTATACATAGCTACGGTCTGCTATACATAGCAACGGTCTACTATAAAGAAATAATAGACCCCAGAAAGCTGTGATTAACCAATCAGAAGTATTCAACAACGGTGTGTAATAAATAAGGGATAATGTACAGCGAGCCAGTCATTGTTGTGAAAGAATCCCAGACATGTTGATGCCACACCCCGATGTCGCTCATCGCCCTGAAGGGGTTTCTTTCACAATAATGACCGGCTAGCTGTATAGTATCCCGTTTATTACACAGCTACTTATTTAAGAAATCAAATATTTGACACAAAAGCGGTCTGCCAGAGTCCGACATCAGAACTGCGCCCATAGCAACAGTTTGCTTTCTTCCATTTTTTCCTTTTTCCCTGTTAAAGGTTTTTTTTTTGGTGAGGAGTATTTCCTTATCCGATGAGAGGGTCACACTGTAAAGGACAGAGGGTGTTGTTTCCTGTACAGATTGTAAAGCCCCCTGAAGCAAATTTGTGATTTCGGGATATACAAATAAAATTAACCTGACTTGACCTTACCTGACTATAAAGAACTAACAGACCGCAGAATGCCGTGATTGACCAATCAGAATCAAGTATTCAAAAACGCCATGTAATAAAAGTAGATAAGATTGATAGAGGTTTGCCAGTTATATGTGACAAGAGGTCAACTGGGAAATAAAAAAAAAATTGGAGCATAGTTGCACCAATGACTTTGCACTATTAGCACCCCCACTGTTCATAGTTCACTTGAAATCTGTAACTAATTTTTTTTGCCTTACACAACTATATATGGTCCAGTCACTGTTATTCAACATTATACATGTGCAGTCAATACTGTATGTACCAGTGATCGTGACTTATCAGTGATCGTGATTTATCAGTGATAAGTTATGAATATAGGTCAACTTTGCCCCAAATCACATAATTGTAAAAGTACATGCACACTATAAAATGTCATAGCAAGGCTATATTGCTCAATATAACAGGAGGAAAATGCAACATAATAAAAGCTCACTATTTGTTGCGACACTCACACTATTGACAGAAACATCTGTTTCTCATATAACGAGAAAAACAAATAATAAATAAATTTGAACAACATGTTTGCCCTAGATAACAAAACGCCTTTCATAAGGTTAAAGATTCAGTCAAAGCCTAAAGACTACTAGCAGACACTGACGGCTCCTATAGCTGGATGATTTGATTAATTAACATTGTAATTAATCAGTGTCGAGACTGTTATTTAACACAGATTGTTAAATAAACTATAAAATCTAATACACAATTGCATAAAAGACATCCCTACCTTACTCCACAGAAAGCTGGTTTGTCAAGTTGCAACAGTAGTTCGTCGGAGGACACCGACAAGGAAACGTTTCGGTGCAAATGTCACGGCTGGCTGCTACTGCTGCTGCTGTTATGATTCTTAAATAGAGCCTCAAGCTACAATGTGAGCAATGTGATCTCTACAAGGTACCGTATCATCTCGCGTAATCTCGCGAGAAGATGCCAGACGAAGCGAGGAGAGAGTGGAGTAGTGTTGAGCTTTAAGTATTTCGTTAAATGCCTTAAAAACAATTGCAGTTGTGTCGTGTTTGACCCATACGGTGTGCTACTTTGCTTGTTAAGTATATAATCTGGTTTTAACACAGTTGTAAACTGTTGTGGTTTAGTTTATATAAAGGTTTATGTAACGATAGGCCCCAAAAACAGTGAACTATCTCACTGTGAGACTTGTAGGTGATCTTTGTTTTAACTCACATTACACACATGATGGCGCTGTAGTCTTCTTCATTTTACAGGTCCACAAATATCATGGTAATTAGGTGATAATTAGTAAGTAACCTATTTGAAATTTCTTTGGAATTACTGCCAAATTACCCCAATATTTACCTCAAAATTATATCTGGATTAGAAACATCTTTTGAGAAAATGAATAAAGTTTATTTTCAATAATAATATAATAATAAACTTTATTTGTATAGCATATTTCCAAACATAGTTACAAAGTGCTTTACATAAGTTAAAATAGTGCAAACATCAAGATAAAAACAATACAGAATAAAAACATAGGCCAAAATAAAATGTTGAACATAAGACTATTGTACAAAAAAGTTAACAATAATGAAATTTAAAACAAGGGATTGCTATAAAAAGGCCTTCCTGTAAAGGTAGGTTTTGAGGCGTGATTTAAAAGAAGAAACAGAGTTTACTAGGCTGAGTTCAATACTGTATATTGTTCCTATTTTTAATATTTCCCCTTGTTTATATTTTTCCTATTTTTATATTTCCTTCTATTTAAATTGTTCATATTTTATATGTCTGTCTACTTTTTCTATATTTTTTTATTGTGTTGTATCTTGTTTTTTGTTTTTACTGATGCTTCTTGTTTCTGCACTATCCCCTTTGCTGCTGTACACTGCAAATTTCCCCACTGTGGGACTAATAAAGGAATATCTTATCTTAATAATTATATTCCCAATATTTCGAAATAGCTGGTAATTTATTTAATACATTTCCAGGAAAAGAATACAAAGTAAATTTATATGCATTTTTCCATGTCTGCTGATAAATAGATAATAATTAGCAAATAACTTGTTTGAAATTTCTTTAATAAACTCCCTGAATCATGACATTAGCTACCAGGTTACATTTGTGCAGACAATAATTCACACAATGGTGAGATGTGTGCCTGATCAGAAGTGTCTTCTGTTAGTTTTGGTTTTCCTTCTCGAGCCTAAGGGCCCTATTTTAACGATTATATGCTATTTTAGCATATAATTATTAAATAATGTTTATAATTAAGTAATTTTTGGATACGTTTTGGGGTAAATATTGGGGTAATATGGCAGTAATTCCAAAGAAATTCCAAATAGGTTACTTGCCAATTATCACCTAATTACCATGAAATTTGCGGATCTATAAAATGAAGTGTTACCTAGTCTTCCTAAAAATATGTGTGTGAGGCCTACTGTATGTATTCACAGTAGAAGTAGTGCTAAATAATGGTGTTTGTTTTGGCCTGTGTTGATTTCACTTGTGTGCCTTTGATAGAGAAGAGAAGCTGGAGTTATGGGGTCTGTGCTGCCTATTTGCAGCTGTTAAACTGCTGCAATATTAACATAAATGGAAATTCTGCACTCTCCCTAGCTGATAAATAACCATGTGATGTGATCTACAGGACTGTGCACTCTTCTTGCTGCTGTGGTGATGTTACTGTAATCACAGCATGTGTAACTAATTGTTCCCATGTTATTATTCCCAGTGTATCGATTCTGTTGGCACGTTGGTGTGTGGTTTCTTGGGTTGGCATCAAGACTCCACGTAAAAATAAGGGCTACTGGTTGGAAAAGGTTTCTTCCTACTAAATAATTTGAATCAAGTCTTTCAATAGTAACGTAACTGTATTGTAGGCATATTTTGTATACTGATCCCTATTGTTTTTGCCAGTTAAATACTGTACAATAAGAGGGGCCCTGAAAGAGAGCTCTGCCCCTCCTGCCAGTCCCATCTTTGCATCAGACCTTTGGACAGTAATGCCAAAAAGATTTGGTTTGGATCCCTGAATAAAGCACCAAGGCGGATGTACAGTGGGCTTACATCATATAGTGACTGTAGGGACATGTTATATGTGTATTCTTCATTTGACTTATGTTGAAATACTTGGAAAATATGTTTGCTGCAGTGGTTAACAGGAAGAATGCTCTATATCGGTCTTGCTTTTAATAAGACGTAAACAATGCTGGCCATTACTTCTACTTATTTTGGAGCGGCAGGATCTCTGTGATTGGCCTTTTTTTTTTACGGAGGACATTTTAACATGCCACAGTCACATAAAACAAGTTTGCAATAGAGACAAATTATTGAACATATACTTTCTATCACCTGATTAATAGTTGGGAACTCCCCACACAAATAAATTGTTACTCAGCATTTCTAATTTGCCATTTTGTCTAAACATCTGGTATCATGTCACAAACAATGACTTAAATAGATATCTAAAAATACTAGCCTAGGGTTACATGGTAAATTGCTGAGCAAATACCTTTTATCACCCGATAGCGGGTAGAGGTCCTGGTTACCGGAAAACAATTGCAAAAAAAAGAGCAGATCGAAACATTTAGTCAATCATTATCATTATCATCACTTTACGGGAAACCAGACCATCTTGTAAACACGGAAAGAAGCTCAGCCAACAAGTCAAACAAAGCAAAGTCAAACTCACGATAGCATCATAGTTGACACAACTCTTTTACAGATTGCATATATCAGCTTTCCCAAAGATTTTAATTTCTTGCTTTTTGAAAGAACAGCAGATTGCAGCGTTTGAAATGATTCAAAAACAAACAGCATGTTTCTCAAAGTCACACAGCATGTATACCTCTAGAATGTGATACTTTATATTGTATTTTTAGAGCATTTATTTTTGGTAACACTTCATTTTGCAGGTACGTAAATTTCATGGTAATTAGGTGATAATTAGTAAGTAACCTATTTGAAATTTCTTTGGAATTATTGCCAAATTACCCCAATATTTACCTCAAAATGTATCAAAAATTACTTAATTATAAACATTATTTAATAATTATATGCTAAAATAGCATATAATCGTTAAAATAGGGCCCTTAGGCTCGAGAAGGAAAACCAAAACTAATAGAAGACACTTCTGATCAGGCACAAATCTTACCATTGTGTGACTTATTGTCTACACAAATGTAACCTGGTAGCTAATGTCATGATTCAGGGAGTTTTTTAAAGAAATTTCAAATAACTTATTCGATAATTAGCATCTATTTACCAGAAATAAAGCATATGAATTAACTTTGCATTCTTTTCCTTGAAATGTATTAAATAATTTACCAGCTTTGGGAAATAGCAGAATATAATTATTAAATAATGTTTATAATAATGTAACTTTCGATCAATTTTGAGGTAAATATTGGGGGTAATTTGACAGTAATATCAAAGAAATTTCAAATAGGTTACTTGCTAATTATCACGTAATTACCATGAAATTTGCGGACCCGTAAAATGAAGTGTTACCATATAACTTTTTATCATATTTGCTCAAAGTTACCTACTGCAGCTTTAAATTTTACATTTGTTAAGCTTATTTGTTATCTGTTATGGACAGATTAGCATCAGGACTGACTCTGTTGGCATGGAGACATTATAGAAAGATGGACTGAATGGTACTGTCACACACAGTATTCTTTTCTACACATTGTAAAAATGAACTACATATTGCAGTATTCGTCAGTCTCAGCCAAATGTTGGTAACACTTGATGTTTTCTGTAGACAAATAAACATTATGCAATACTGTATCTAATGCAACCTCTTCTTCTTTGCATGGACTTTGGTAATAAAATCAGTCTGTGTTTTTAACACTCCTGGTATTTTTCTTTTTCTCATACATTTTGTAATTAGATTTAGTGTATATAATATATGATGCAACTTTTCATACATAGCTTTTAGCTTTTTTACGGGTAGTCATTGGTTTGCACCTCCTTTTTTGGGACGCTGCCACTACAACCCCCCTGGACATTGATCATTCAGTGGTGTATAAAAAGCACGAGATAGGAGAGAGAAGATTTTAGACAAACGGTACGATGGCTGGGGGTTCTCGCTTCATTTGGATTCCCGTCCTTCTCTCCTGTGTCTTTCAAGCTTCTGACAACAGACATGGTAAGTCAAGTGCAATTTTATTTATATACCCCACGATCACAAATCACAAATTCAAATCAGAGAAGGTATATAGAGCTAATAAGCAGTGAATTCAATGTAAATATTTTAAACTCAGACAGTTACATTCAGTTGATCATGTTGAATTGTCTCTGTTTTCTCAGTCCATCCGGATGAGATTCATTTAATTAGACGCTCAGATAATCCAGAGGTGGACCGCATCCTTGCAAACATCCCAGTGAGTCCCCAAAACTGTGACTTATCCAGTGAGATAAAACACATTTATGGGCAATCCTTGTAACGCTCTATCTTCTACCTTGTTGACTTCAGATAACCCTACCAGAAGGAATTGATCCCAGGAATGTAAATGTGACGGTATGTAACAAGAGAAATTACAAAGTTAAACGTTTATAATATAAAAATATTCAAGAATTTTTTAGATTTATGTCAACCAATCTAATATATTTTGTTCCTTCACAGTCAATTACTATCAAAACTTGTACCGGTGAGTGGTTCTTAAAGTAAAGTCTCCCAATTCAAATGCTCGCAATGGTTTTAGGCTGATGTAAAGGACATACTATTGTGACATACTCTCTCTATTATCTTCCTGAATGACTAACATGCCTTGCCAGGTGTGAAGGAGCAGCTGGTGCAGCTTAACACGCAGCTTCAGCAGACAACTCTCCGCAACATCCAACTGGGTGAGTATTCCTTTTAGAAGCTGAGGTGGATCACCAGTTAGGACTGGTGGGTTTACTGATGTTACCTGCGCTCTTTCTGACAGGCAATGAAGCCTTTGGGTCGAGGAGGGAACTGAGAGAGCTGAAACTACAGCTTGCCACATGCAGCTCGACAGTCTCAGCTATAACTGGCTGTAAGTGTTTGATTGTAAATCATACTCTACATATACAGTATGGCTCATATACCATGATACCATTGGAATGACATAAACCAATGTTAAACTGTGTCTTTAATTCCTGGACAGCTTATCAAGCCCAGTTACTCAACAAGATGAAACAGCTTCTGGAGAGATTTGATAGTGATACATTTCTGAGTAAGTTTACTTAAGAGTTCATATTTTGTTTATTGTTTTGCAGCACATGTCATCATTTCTTTAAAGAGGACCTATTGTGCTTATCTCCAGGTTCATACTTGTATTTAGGGTTTCTACTGGAACATATTTACATGCTTTAATGTTCAAAAAAACACTTTACTTTTCTCATACCGGCTGTGCTGCTGCACCTGTTTTCACCCTCCGTCTGAAACACTCTGTTTGAGCTCTTGCCCTGTCCTCTCTAAAAGCCGAGTCTGCTCTGATTGGTCGACCGAACCAAACTCTTTGGACTCCGCTCTAACTAGTTTTGTTTGAGGGCGTGCCAAACTAGCCGCTAGGCAGGTATTATGCAAATGTGTTACTCGGTGACATCACCACGTTACAGAAGAAAAGGCGGGACTTCAAGCGAGGCGTTTCAGGCAAACCCCCAGGAAGAGCGTCAGGCATTGAAGCAAATTTTGCATTGAGGCCAAACGGTGGTACTACAACTTCTGTGTTCATCACGTGATGCCATTGGGCCGAAAAAGACTTCCCACTTACAGTGTGAAAGACACGTAAATGAGAGGATTATTTTTAGGTAAATAAACTTCACTGTACGAACACTTGAATAGCCCTTATCTAAATCATTAGGTTCTAAAAGTTGTAAAATGCACTAATTGCTGAAATCAGAGTTATTTTGAATGAGCCCCAGATCGAGGCTGGACCAAGGGCTGGGTGGCGGAGTTAAAGGAAACGCTACTGCACCTGCTCTATGGGCCCAATGGATGCAGAAGATTGCTGATGATCCGGGTAATTTTATACTCGAAAGTCAAGTTTTTTTTTTGCTTCATGCGCCACTGAGATACTTTCATAGGATTGAACTGGGCCAGTATCCAGTTCTCTTTATACATCCATGGTTTCAGGCAGTTCAGGAGCAGTGTTTCTGTGGGGGGAAAGTAACTCCCTGTGGTGTGGACTTTGGGCTTTGTAACTTTACAGACCTTTTACATGCACAGAAAACTACATAACACATTTAAGGAAAGGGGGGGAAAGTACATAGGTCCTCTTTAAATGCCTTATGTTATAGCAATGAGTTTTGATTTAATCCAATATAAATATTTTTTTTCTAGTCCTGAACATTATTGCACTCAAAAGGGAGGTGAATACGTTACAGAAGAAGATCAATCATGCTGCTAATGCTACTGAAACTACTGACATCCATGGTGAGTGTTGTGCTTTGCTACATGAGCTGGCAAAGTCTTTACAATTAAGCACTATACGCTCCCGTTACTGTCGATACAATAATCTCCAATATCATTTTTTAACTTGGCTCCCACTGCTTGATATTTTCACCTGCAATGCTCATTGTGTTGGGAGCTTCAGTGAGATTGGTGTCGTCGGCTCAATCAGCTAAAATGTCTTTTAATTCCGATGTTTGATTATGTGAACTTGTGTCTCACAGTGCTGCAGAGAGAGCAGCAACAGAAGATCAATGAACTGAGCGTAAAGATGCAGCAGATCAAAAGAAGCCACACCAACTCGGCGCTGAGTAAGATTTGTAGAACAGTGGTGACGTCTCAAGATGCTGATCCATTTTGATTTGTACAAACTATATATGTAAGCTAAACATAAATGGTTCTGATGTGACTCATGTTTTGTTCAGTTCTTCAGATCATCTCACTGCAAAATGAGATCTGGGATTTGGAACAGACTGGATCAAGAAGAGGAGAAACTAATCCTCAGCATGACAAGAGAATTCTGGGTAAAATTGTTACCCACTCGACTGAAATACTTGCATCATAAGTTATGACTGTCCTTAATTCAGGCAGTGCATCTGAAGCATAAGTGAGGCTTTTGAGACAAGAACACATTTTTCCTTTTACAAATCAAAAGTTGAATTCATAAATAAAGCGCGCCATTGTTTCAATTTAATACACTTTGCTGCTACAACCTTACTAGGTCTGGTATTACCAGTAGCTTATGTGGCTAATGTTAGTATTAAAGGAACAGTGTTGCTGCATTTAGGGGGATATATTAGCAGAAATGGAATATAATATTCATACCTATATTTTCCATTAGTGTATAATCACCTGAAACTAAGAATTGTTGTGCATTCATTAGCTTAGAATGAGCCCTTCATATCTACATAGGGAGCAGGTCCTCTTCATGGAGTCCACCATGTTGCTCCGCCGTGTTTCTACAGTAGCCTAGAACGGACAAACTAAACACTGGCTCTAGAGAGAGCCTTTCGAGTTTTTATGTTACCTGAAGGCCACAGTAGTTCTCCGACACACTTGTGAAACTGCAGTAACGTGAGCCGCAGAGTGCAAAACCGTGGTACCGCCAGCCGCTGTCTGACTTCCGTTGCTCCTAAATTCATGTTATTATGGTAAGGATGATCTCTGAGCGAGGCGAACGGCGTTACCACGGTTTTGCACTCAGCAGCTCACCAGCCCCTTCTCAATCCCAGGGCATTAAATACCGAGGCTTTGGCCGTCGCTGTTCGGTACCACCGCACACGGCACCCTTTTGCGCCGGTATAAAACGCACCGGGCATTCCATTAACTATAATGTAAGCCCATTTGTCATTTAATTTTTACGTTACAATCAACTGTTTGTTCAACTGTCATTTTCACTGTACATATGTCGTAGTTTTAAGCCCAACCATGTAGCTCTTTCCTAAACCTAACTATGGTGGTTTTGTTGCCTAATCCTAAAGTGACGCAAAGGGTAACTATAGTGGTTTTGATGCCGAAAATAGCGTGACGCCGAGGGGCGGTATGTGACAAGTTATAATAAGAACGTGTTGGGCTCACGTTAGCGCAGTCTTGGAAAGGGAGGAGTGGGCGGAGTGGTACTCAGTTGGTTGCGATCTACAACCACACCGCTAGATGCCGCCAAATCCTACACACTGTACCTTTAAATGTCTGTGTTTATGATTTGTTCTCTGCTTGATCACTTTCACTTCATCAGCTCTACAAGCACAGCTGGGCGGGAAGATCAGTGAGCTGCGAAGCAAAGGAGATGCAAACTCAGATAGTCAGTACATCTCTCCACATCCGTTTACATTTTCTTCATAACTACAGGAACAATGTTAAAGATGTAACTTTTCCTGACACACATTCTCTGTTGGTCCTCCAGTGCTAGAGCTGACTTTTGTGCACAGTAAGATCGTGGCGATGCAGAGGCTCATCAGTTACCACATTGAGGAATCCAGAACTAAAGCTGCTGGCGAGTCCCTATACTTTGTGTCTTGATATCTCATCGTGTTGTAGCTCCCATTCTTATCTTGTATCTGACGTGCTTTATATTAAAACGTCATGTTTGTTTCTTTGTCAGACTACCAGAGGCAGTGGAGGCAAAAAGTTGAGCTCCTTAAAAAAAAGATTTTACAGTTGACTCGTGACGAGAATAACCAAATCCTTAGTAAGTGTGCAACTCAACAAAATACAGTTTCTTTGTTGTTATGGTTGTGTTTACTACAGCATTCATTTGACATCCTTTATCTCTTTTCTCCAGCCCAGGAAATTTTTAAGCTGCAGGCAGAGGTGGATCAGTTAAAACTGTTAATGACAAATGCCAAAAAGACAACTGATGCCCGAATTAAAGGCAAGCAGTTCTATGAAACTTGATTTCCTTAAATTTGAAAGTTGAGCTTGTCTAATGTGGGATTATGAAATGATAAACTAGAAACAAATTGTATAGTTATTCTAACAGCTAAGTCAGAAAAGCATAAATAGTTTTTTTTTTTTTTTCCATCCTAGAGCTAACAGTTATTTTGGAGGAAGAGAAGAAACAACAAGAAAACTTACATAAACACCTGGAGGAAGCAGATTATGCCCAGGCACAACTGAGTAAGTATGAGTATGAAAAAGAGACTGATTTCTGTCCTTAAAGTGTATTTTTTGAAATCTTCCTATTTTAAATGTTGTGTTATCTCCACAAGAATAAAAACAACAAAGCACCCGTATACAGCATTCATGTAGGCTGCACAACCGATTCGACTTTTATCAGGCCATTAAAAGTGCATAATCAGTTGTTATAAGCCTCATAGTTGTGGGTCATTAGGGGCCTATTATGTTGTCAAAGTGAAAACAAAACTTAAAAGCAATACGTTCTAACACGTTGTAAAAATGAATGAAATGTTATGTTTTGAATACAAACAAACTTTTTTAGGTTTAGGCAACAAAAGCACCTGGTTAGGTTTAGTGAAAAAGACATAGTGTTTTTAGAATAACTTAGAATAACTACATTTCTTTATTTTTTTGTACTTTGTATTTCTTTATTTGTATTTATTTTTTTTTTCTTGCTAAGTCCATTATCTGATTTCATATACTTTTTCTCTCTTATTTAATCTTAGTTTTCTAGTTATTTACTTTTCTTAATTAGTTAATTTATTTAATTTATTTTTATTTTTTTCATTTTTTATTTATTTTTCCATTTCATGTGACCAAGACCAACATGGGGAGGTAGGTGGGGGGTAGGAGGGGAAGGGATAGTCCATTTTCTGTTTTTTATTTAATGTTAAGGACAATGTGTTCTACATTTGTTAAGATGACTTTTGCTTGGTCTATAAAAAAAATACATTAAAAAAGATTTGAAAGAGAATAACTACATTTCAGAAGTGAAACTTAAAGCTGCAGTAGGTAGAATTGGAGCAAATATTATATTATTTTTATAAAACGGTCACTATATCCTGACAGTAGTGCATGAGACAGGTAATTTGCTACAGGTAATACAGCTGCCTTTGTTGAATAAACAGCCAATTGGAACTGTGCTGCTTCTGCTCCTGTCATAATTACTACGGTCGCTAGAGGTCGCTCTTCTTTAATACCTTCTTTTGGTGATCGCCCATGTGAATAGATGATACTAGTGGATGTGCAGGGCTCTTCTGACCCATATCCATGAGCCTTATAATCACTGATAATGCCCATTTAATGAACTGATAAAAGTATAATCAGCTGTATACCACCTCCAAAATTTAAAGTGTAAACATTGGACTCTTTTCCTTTACTTTGACCAGTCATGAAAATCATCGGCCTGATGAAAGAGGTGAGAGAGCTGGATGATGATCAGCAACACCAGACAACATCAACAGGTCAAGGCACCAGTGAGTCCTCCTCTACTACTTCTACGATTAAAGTCAGGCTGAAAAGCAGCTGATGACGGCCAAAAAAATAAATACATTTGGTACTCACACTTGGACTCAAACATCTAATTTTTCATTGTTTTAAATCAGCTCTTCAGATTGTGCTTCAAGCCAAAGAAAAGGAATTTGCCAAAGCTCAGGAGGAAATAAATGGTGAGTGCATTTAAAACTTCAAAACACAATTTCAGTTGAGCGTTTTGATGACCTGACTTCATCTTTCTGACACAACAGAGCTGCAGAGGAAACTGCGTTTAAAGAGTGAAAAATGCTCTGGTCTTGAGGAACGATATGAGGGTGAGTTGGAAATATGACTTCAGCTCTGACGAATCGTGTTTTAGTGTTAGATCTGATTTAGTTTAATGTGTGTGTTTCTATCAGAGGTAAAGACTGAATTTGAACAGAAGATTGCAGAACTGAACAGAACCGGAGACTCCAAAGCAGCACTCGGTGAGTAGCGTTACACTACAGCATCGCCATTATAGCTTCAGTACAGTGCTGTGTTCACATATAGCTGACACCTCTCCATTTTGACATGAGAGCTGTCTCCTGCTCAGTTTGTTTCTGAAGTATAAGCTGTGTAGTGATGTCTGCTCTGTTTATCTGAGTCAGTTCTGAAGGTGATAAACCTGCATGATGATGTGAAGACTCTGACGGATCTGATCTCCACCACACAGGATCGAGACAGGATCTTAGGTGAGCGTTTGACACTGCAAATTTGTATTTGTCTTAAAGGGATAGTTCGGGTGTTTTGAGTTGGGATTGTATGATGTACTTATCCATAGTCGGTGAATTACTTACAGTAGATGACGGTCGTTACGCCCCACAGTTTGGAGAAGCAGACAGAGGTTACCGCACGGAAGCAAAGCAATGTACTGCTGTGGACGGGGCCGATAGCAAAACGTATTTTAGCCTCCTAAAAGAAAGGCCCACCTAAAAAATCAATATCAGTTTAAGTGTACGCTATATTCAGAATATTTACACTGCTTCACATTGCCATCAGACAGCCCATTCCAAAGGAGAACTGAAACTGTTATCTATGCTCTCGCTAAAGCAACCAGACTCCACTGAAAAAAACTGTCATTTTACCTCGCATAATACGGGGGTTGCTGGTCTACCGCTGCCTCGATTGGTTAGTTTGTTGGTGTTATTGTGTGACTTTGGTGAATCCAATCTAACCAAAATCACACAATAACACAAACAAACTAACCGACTGAGGCAACGGTAGACCAGTAAACCCTGTGTTCTCTAAGGAAAAATTACAGGTTTTTTCGATGGAGTCTGGTTGCTTTGGCGAGAGCATAGGTAACAGCTTCAGTTCCCCGTCAGAAACACA